>PVKH010021622.1:0-14279 GCA_004027955.1 Chaetophractus vellerosus | reverse complement strand
AAGGCATGGGCTTATGGGTAAATGCTGTATTTTGTTATTAGTAGTTGAGGAGATGGATGATAATTTTGTATTTGCCTCAGTAGAGTGGGTATCCTTTTGATCATGTTAATTCCAGTGTTTTCCATCTTCCCTCGCCAGTGAATCTTCTACATTGCCAGTGAGTTACCAGTCTCAAAAATAAATCTCTGCTAGGTCCTTTATTGTTTTTATTGTTTTTAACGTCCTTTTTTTTTCAGAATCTAGGCTCACCTTACCTTTAAAGCTTTATTTTCCTTCCATTTTCCTACTTGCTCATATCTTTGCTCATTGTACTATGTTGTTCACTCTTCCTGACAAATTCCTACTAGTCTTTCAAAACCCAATAAAAATGTCATCTTATATTTCACCTTCCTTTCTCTTTTTCCCACTCACTCAGATTCAGTTGGTTGGTTATCTAACCAATATATGATATATTGCTGAAAGTTTATATCTATGTGCATAAAAAGGAGCCTCCCTGAAATAACAATGAATAAAGACAAACTAGAAGCATTAGAAAATTTTCTGTTATTTAGGACCATTGGTAAATTATTATAGCATTTTTTCCAAGTTTACTGTGCTGAGATTAATTAAATAGTTGGTTTTTATTGCTTTGAAGGGATTTACCAATTGGAATAAGAGAGATTTTAACCAGTTCATCAAAGCTAATGAGAAGTGGGGTCGTGATGATATTGAAAACATAGCAAGAGAAGTGGAAGGAAAAACTCCAGAGGAAGTCATTGAATATTCAGGTAATTCTTTTTATTATTTTAATAGATATAAATAAGTTATCAGACTTTTGGGTTTACTACGTATTGGAAGTTTCATATTTTCTTACTCTGAATTCTGTTTTGATAAGCTAAATTTTGCTGTGCCTTTTAGTGCCTGGTTTTGCTTGTTTTTTAAAATGTCGGGAAATGTTCCATCCCTAAAATTGCATAATGGTTTAATGTTTTTAATCCTAGCAACTAACTATAACAAAACCAGAATAGGTCACTGAATAATTTGTGCTTTCATTTTTATTTCATTTCTCTCTATAACTTCTGTTTTTTTTTTTTTTTTTTTTGGGGGGGGGGTGGTGTTTTATTTTGAGGTACCAGGGGCTGGGGAATGAACCTGGGACCTCGTATGTGGGAAGCTGGTGCTCAACCACTGAGGCACATCAGCTTCCCCAAGTTGGTTTTTTCGTGTTGTTTTTCAGAAGGTACCGGGAACTGAACCCGGGACCTCCCATGTGGGAGGCAGGAGCTCAGCTGCTTGAGCCACATCCACTCCCTCTCCATAACTTAAAGTGTTTTGTGTCTGTGTTTTCTGAAGTCAGTTGGATTCTCAAGTAAATGTGTGTAGTTGTGCTGTGGTGAGTCAGCTTAGAGTTTTAAAATAGCTAAATCTAAGAATTGGAAGATAAAAGAAATTAATTCATCTCTCTCATTTTTTAGTTAAGGAAACAGATTATACATGACTTACTTACTTTATAATAATAGACATAGGGTAAATGGAACTTTTTTAATCCTTAGGAAGTAAAACAAATTAGAATATTTAAGCTAACAATTTTTTAAATATTTTTTTACCCCCTTCTTCTACCCCCATCTTCCCAACTTTTACTCTTTTACAGCTGTGTTCTGGGAAAGATGCAATGAACTCCAGGACATAGAGAAGATTATGGCTCAGATTGAAAGGGGAGAGGCAAGAATTCAGAGAAGAATTAGTATCAAAAAAGCACTTGACACAAAGGTACTTTCGTTATTAATAAATAAAGTACTTAATCAAATAACTCTTATTTGTGAATATGGGGCATAAAATAACTTTTTTAAGAGGAAAAGAAACGATCACTGAAAAGGAAATGTCTTCAAATTGAAACATTATAGATATTTTCAGCAAAATATGTTTCAGTATTTGGTTGATATATCTGGGTTTAAGACACTAAGATATTAGCTCTTTCCTAAGTAGAATTGGAAAGTGTGGGTCTGTATTTTTCTATAATAATGACTGTAACATTGTTTCAGGACAAAGTTTATATTACGCAATTGAGGTAGTTTGAATAAAAAATTCTAATTTTAAATAAAACAGCTAATTTAACTAAAGCTGAGTTTGAAATACAGATATAGGAGTTGTATTTTTCTGTAATATAAAATCTAACTTTATAGATTGGACGGTACAAAGCACCTTTTCATCAGCTGAGAATATCATATGGTACTAACAAAGGAAAAAACTATACTGAAGAAGAGGATCGTTTTCTCATTTGTATGCTTCACAAGCTTGGATTTGACAAGGAAAATGTTTATGATGAATTGCGACAGTGTATTCGCAACTCTCCTCAGTTTAGATTTGACTGGTTTCTTAAGTCCAGAACTGCAATGGTGAGTACTTGATGTCATTTTGTGTAATAAAGTGAATTGTTCAAAGTAAGCATTATTCTTTACAGTAACTTTTTTTGTTTTATTAAGAGAAAACTGGTTCTGTTGAATCTTTGAAATAGACTTTTATAATACTGTTAATATTGTAGGTTAAATCAGTTCCTTAGAAAACAGTTTGCATCTACAGTTAAAAATTTAATCATAGGTAATTTATAGTTCATGGGGTCTTACATCTTTTAACATTGTTATAGATGGTTTGGGGATTAATTTTAATCAATTTAAATTTTAAATAGGAAATGTTACCATCAATTTCAACATGCAAATGTGGCGATTACAATTTCAAATTTACTCAGTTCATACTTTCTGGATTTACAAATGAACACATTTCCATAAAGAAACTAATACTCCTTGCATTTGGGCATCTGCTCATCAAAATGCTGAGTATGGGTATTTTTTTTTTTTTTGCTTAATGTAGTAAAACACTATTTTTGTACTGATTTAATGCTGAACTTTTTTATTTCCAGTATCTAGTAAACTGTTAGTGATCAGGGAGCTCTATTTCTAATGGCTTAAAATTAGAATATAGAAAAGTTTAGCCACAATGATCTGCTCCTATTCTTGTGTGTTTCCCCACTTTTAAAACCTTTAACTTCCACTTGCTTTCTGTAGCATTATAGGACAAAAAGTTTCTGTCGTCTTAACTTTTAGATATCCTGGGATGAGAAAAGTTGAAACATCTTAATAGTAAGATTTCTTAGAGTATTTTAAGTTTATCGTCACTCTTCAAGACTGGTGTAATATGCACTGTTCTCCCAGTTGACCACTGAGGGAATTTATTCATTCAACATTTTGATGGGGCATCGGGATTAATATTTTATGAAATTCTAGTTTGGGAAGTGCTGCACTAAACTAACATGAAGCTGCTTTGAAGGTAAAAGCACTGTATATTGTTAGAGGGAAAAACATTTAGTTGCTATAAAACCTATCTTACATCTTTTTTAGTAGCAACAACTTATATAGTGTGCAAGGAAGAATGATTTTGCAGTTAGTATAACGAGATCCAGTGTCACATTGATTTACCAGTACAGTGCTATAGTCTATACCTGTGTAGTCTTTCCAACATGTTTCATGTTATGGCACATATAAAAAATGATTTCTGTATGGCTCCATGTGGTAAATTGAGTCCTTGCTCAAGAACCAAGAGAAGTCATACTTTTGCATGCCTCTAACACATTCCTGACATGTGCCACAATATCTGTTCTGTATAATGCCAACTTTGGTAATAGTGGTTACCATCTATCAATGTGTACTATTGCAAATATTTCTAAACCTTGAATGGTATATTATATAAAATAATATTTTAAAGTGATTTTCTTATAGTCGGGTACAAATATCACTTACTAAGAGGGGGAAAAAAACTCATTTTGGTGTGTATAGCCTAGGTTTGTTCAGTAGAGGAAGGGAGCTGCTAACGTGGTATATTGACTATCTTAATTCTAGTAATTTTTTTTTAATTGTGGGAACATATATGCAACATAAACTTTCCCATCTCAGCCACTCCCAAGCATACCATTCAGTGGGATTCCTCACAATTCACGATATTGTGGTACCCTCACACCATTCATTTCTAAAACTTTCCTCCCATTTCCCCAAACAGAAAATCCTATACTTACTATGCATTAACTCCCCATTCCCCCTGCCTTCCACCCATTGGCAAACCATTCTAATTTGTCTTTGTTAGCTTGCATATTCTTTTTTTTTTTTTTTGTAGTTACCCTGCAGCTTAAATTTAACATCCTAAATTTATAACAGCTTTCCTTTACTTTGGTACCAGCTTAGCTTCAATATTATATGCAAACTGTTTTTTATACCCTTCTGTCCCCCCATTTTTATGTAGTTCACAGATTATGTACTTACACATTATGAGCCCCAAACCACTCACTGATTTACCTTTATATCTTATGCATTTGCTTTTTAGATTCTATAGGAAGTAAGAAGTGGATTTACAAACCAGAAATAAAATAATACTGGCATTTATATTTACCCATGTCGTTACTTCGAACAGAGATCTTTATTTCTTTTTCTTTTTTAAAGATTTATTTATTTTATTACATATCTCCCCTTCCCCCCCACTGCGGGGACGCGCCGAGACTGGTCACTGCGCAGGTGCGGCTTTCCCCGCTTGTGTGCGGCTTCTGCTTCCATTCACGGCCGGCTTTCCGTTCGCGGGTGGCTGGCTGTGCTCCATTCGCGGGCTACCTGCCCTGCCCGTGGCGGCTTTCGCCCTGTCCGTGGCAGTTTTTTGCCCTGCCCACGGCGGCTCTGGCCCGCCCATGGCGGCTTGCCATTCTCAAGGCAGTCTGCCTGCTAGGAGAGGTCCCCGGGAACCGAACCCGGGGCCTCCCATGTGGTATGCCGATGCCCTATCCACTGGGCTATCGAGCTGGCCCCAGAGATCTTTATTTCTTCGTGCTGCTTCGATCTATTAGCTATTGTCCTTTCCTTTCAATCTGCAGAACTCTTTAGCATCCCCTGTAGGGCAGTCCAACCTAGACAAAGTTGCTCACCTTTTGTTTATCTGGGAATGTCTTAATTCCACGCTTATCTTTGAAAGACAGTTTTGCGAATGCAGTTTGGCAGTTTTTTGCTTTTAGCACTTTAAATATGCCATGCCACTATCTTCTTCCCTCGATGGTTTCTGATGATAAATTGGCACTTAATCCTTTTGAGGCTCCCTTGTATGTTGTGCTTTGTTTCTTTCTCTCTTGTAGCTTTTAGGATTCTCTCTTTATCTTTGGTATTTGAGTTTGATTATAAATATGGCACAGTGTAGGTCTGTTTAGGTTTATCCTGTTTTGAGTTTGTTGAGTGTCTTAGATATGTATATTCGTGTCTTTCATTAAATTTGGGGAGTTTTCAGTCATTATTTCTTTGAATATGCTCTGTCCTTTTCTTCTCTTTCAGGTATTCCCTATTATGTCTACATCAGTATGCTTAATGGTATCTCCCCTAGGTTTCTCAAGCTCTGCTCACTTTTCTTCATTCTGTCTTCTGTTTCTCAGACTGGAATGATTTTAGTTGTCTTTGTCTTCATGTTTTCTGAATCTTTTGTCAGCTCCAATTTGCTATTAACAGAATTTTAGATTTCTGGTACTTTGGTCGCTATTAACAGAATTTTAGATTTCTGGTACTTTGGTCTTCAGCTCTGATTCCTTTTCATAATTTTCATATTTATTGATATTCTCTTTGTGTTCCTCTGTCATTTTCCTGATACCCTTTAGTTCTTCGTCCATGATTTCCTTTAGGGCTCTTTATGAAAAGTCTTTGTCTGATGTGTCCCAGGTATGGTTCTCTTCATTGACTATTTCTAATGCTTTAATCTCCTCCTGTTTCTTTGTATGTTTTGTAATCTTTTGTTGAAACCTAGACATTTTGATATTTTAAGGTATTTATCACTAGAATTTAGACTCTGAGGTTTCTGTTCTTTAAGCTTTTGTATCTAGCTAGTAGTGTTATGACAGGGCTTTCCTTGACTGCCAGAAACTAACAGAAACAAGAAGGATAAAAAGAAAAAGCCTTTCCCAGTCTTCGTAGATTGATTTAAGGGAATGTTCTCCTTCGGGGTTTATTCATACAATGGCAACCCATGAGAATAGCTCCAGGCCAAAGCCCAGGGATCTGTGATCCTAGGAATTTCCTCCACCCTCATTTACAGGAATATGAATATGCTGTCCTACTTAGGAAACAGTTTCTTCACAGCCCACTGTAAGTCCTACAGCCTGCAGTCCCTTCCACCAGACATCCACTTGACCGTTCTCCTACAGCTTCTGTAGGAGAGCTCTGAGCTGCCTTATACATGCAGGGCAAGTTCTGAGAAGGGGAGTTCCTCAGGAAACCACCAGACAGATTGAACCAGGCATATATGTTTACCAGCATGTGCCTGAGGGTTACTCTGCTCCCTCTGGAACAGTTCCTTACTGGGAAGGCTGTTCAGCCCTGAGCAGGTACAGGGTCGGGGAGGTGGCAGTCAGGGGTCCAGGAGATCCTACCACTTTTAAGTAAACTTTTTATTGATTTGTTTGCCTTAGTACTACATTTCTTTAGCTATTTTCTGGAGCTTTGAGAAGGATTTCTCTGCCAATTCTTGCTAGTTGTTCCAAGCTTCTTTGGGGGAATGCAGCCCTGAAGCGACTCATTCCACTATCTTGATTGGGGTCCTAGTGATATTTTGAAGGGGAAAGATTTGCCACACCTTACAGTGCTTGTTGTTGTTGTTGTTGTTGTTTTTAAGGAGGTACCAGGGATTGAACCCAGGACCTCGTACATGGGAAGCAGGCGCTCAACCACTTGAGCTACATCCGCTCCCTTCTCGTTGATTTTTGACTCTCAAGTATGTGCACTATTATTTGAGTTTTTTATATAAATGGCACTGAGTTTGGCATAGAAAGTCTTTAGATATATATTGGGAGATGTTCATTTTCACTGTTTTTAATTTCTAAGTGAAAAAAAAAGGTTTATGAATAATACACAAAGGTATGGCTTAAGAATGGAACAAAAAATATAATATCTTGTACCTTGTTTTCTACCCTTATAGCAAGGGTTATCTATGAAAATGAATTCCTTTTGCTTATTTTTATTTTATCTACTGGATGTATATGAGTGATTTTATATTACCCTATTTAAAACATAAACAAGTCTTTGTTTTAAAATTGAATTCCTGAAAATTCATAGATGGAAAATACAGTTTAGCATGTAAATTTATGTTTATAACTCAGGAGCTCCAGAGGAGATGTAATACCTTAATTACCTTAATTGAAAGAGAAAACATGGAACTGGAAGAAAAGGAGAAGGCAGAGAAAAAGAAACGGGGACCAAAACCTTCAGTAAGTATTCATGAATATTTAAATATTTTCTTTGAGGACAACTTTTTTTCTTGTTTTTCAGAATTTGAACATTACTTGGCTGGCTTTGATGTGTTCCTTATGTGGGTTTTTTTTTTTTTTTCTTACAAATAATATAGCTGTGGGTCACATTAAATTTTATTGCATCCCTTGGGGAATGTTACATGTTATGGTGGCAGTTGATAAATATGGGCATTTGTGAAGATCTGGGAAGGTATGTCTTGTGACTGTCAGGAACCTGCACTTTTTAGGAATACAAGTTATAATTTTAGAATATTTTAAAAAATATTAGGAAAGCAGCGGCTTTACAAACTTGTAGTATTAACTTCTCAGTTTTGATTTATTGTCCATGGGTTGTCTTAGCAACGTGAAAGCAAAATTTTTAAGGGAAAGAAGTTATCTATTTAATAATAGTTAATTTATAGATTCATGAGTAAAGGAACCTATCTGGTACTAATGTAATTTCCTCCTACAGCTCAAAAAATATTTATTACTATTATATTTTGATAGTGGGCATGTTATATACATTTATTTGGTATATTGATTTACTACTGCTAATATTGAATTCTTCATTTCTTGTAATTTCACTATTAGCATTAAAATGTTTTCATTGTGTAAGTAAAATAGGTAGGATTATTTGGAGATGTGATAAGTTGGCTTTAAAGGATATATTCTGGGCATGAAAAGCTAATATTTCTGGTTTTGCTATGTACTATTTATCATCAAAGTGCTACAATGTGTTTGCCAATACATTTCATGTTTATATTAGCCTTGTGATCAAAAGTAACCCTCTTGTGATGAAAAGTAATCTTCTGTGTGTTTTTAGACACAGAAACGTAAAATGGACGGAGCACCTGATGGCAGAGGAAGAAAAAAGAAGCTGAAACTATGAATACATATTTGTTTCATAATCACTAAATTTAAACCAGTAGTTCTTTAATTTACGGGTCTTCATAAGATGTACTGTACAATGCTCAACTGTTATGTCATTAAAAGACATCAGGTTCATCTGTTTACTAAGATAGAAACATAGTATGTAGTTTCACTTTTTTAAATGCAACAGCTGTGCTGAAATTTTTTTTATCATTAACACTTGAAGTAATAAAATAGGCATTCATTTATTAATAAATGCTTCATTTGATTTATTTTTCTATTGTTTGATTTGTGAAGATTGTGACTTTTTGTTTATCAGCTTTAGTTTCTACACTCTTAAGACTTAAAAACAAGCAAACAAGTAAAAAAGAAAATTGCAAATAACATTTGTCCCTTTAGTCTCCTACTTAGTTGTGTAATTCTTTCAATTCACTTTGCCTTTGCAAAAATTTGGGTATCTTCTTTGTAGTACCTTTTGAGTCTCATCTGGGAAGATTATGTAAATTGCATTCTCCTTGCTTATTTTGTGGGTAGAATGGGAAAAAAAGTCAAGACCAATTACTATTAAATTCTGTGCATATTTCTGTTATGCTGTTTATGTAGTTGATTTTGAACTGAATATTGGAAAGATGGCCTTTTAGTTGTATAGCCAAAGACGCTTAGTATTTTCTGGTTCCTTGCGGTGTTACTGTACTATTTTGTAAAGGAATATTATTATTATTATTATTATTATTATTATTATTATTATTAACTGTTGGATAAATATTTTGACAAATGATCTGAAGCAGCCACAATTTAGAAAGATAATGATAGAACTGAGGTTGAATTTTTTTTGGCCCAACCAAAATAAGGTGTGAATTTGTCATGCTATGAAATTGAAATTGGTAGCAAAATGTATGTTCTCCCAGTTTGTGTTCAAGTTTTAGAGTAATTGAAAATTTATTATATTTTAAAATAATTTCTAAAATTAAATGTGAGCAGCAAAACTGACTATAATTCCAGCTTTTGTTTTCTATGGATAGACTGGAGACCCTGAAGCAGGAATACCCAAATTATAGTGTCAGGATTTTAGCTGTACCAGAGGCCTTTTGTGTGCTACACATAATTTGTATAAAGTTTTATATGTGCAAGTTGGGTACATAAAATAGTTCTCCATTTTTCTAAGGGAATGCAATAAATGTAGCATCGTGAATAAATATAACTTTTATAATCTTTAATCTTTAAAGTGGTCTTTTCTTTCCATTTAAAAATTTTTCTTTTCTCATTTGATTTTTATTTACTTTTTCCTTAGAACATTATCTCTTTCTCTTTTAATTAATGAGATTTCTTCCCTTCATATTTCTGTCAGTTTTCATCTGCTCTCATAATTGAGAATTTTTTCTTCTAAATTCTGGTTTCTATATGGAATTGCTAATACTTTGCCTGTTCTAATTTTCTGAAACTTATTGCTGATGTCACCTTCAAGCAACATGCAGAGTTGATACGGATGGTACATATAGAGTAAATTGAATTTATTCTCTGGTTCCCCCCAAATTAACTTCTATACAACTTGGATTCTTAAAATAACAATTGAATCTAATGTATGCAAAATTTGAG
Organism: Chaetophractus vellerosus; assembly: GCA_004027955.1. NCBI lineage: Eukaryota > Metazoa > Chordata > Mammalia > Cingulata > Chlamyphoridae > Chaetophractus > Chaetophractus vellerosus. The sequence continues at coordinate 4,537 of PVKH010021622.1, read as the reverse complement.
GAAAGGTTAACTCTTCCATGAAAAGCGGGGTAATTCTTGAGAGTTGTGACCTCCTTTTGGAGGAAATGATTTGAAAAATATAAGGCTGAAGAAAACTATGGAAGCCACAGAGGAAGTCATTTTTTAAGAGAACAGCCTGATACTTTGTGGGGAATAGTGGTTATAGGGGAGAGAATTAGATAGTGGAAATGCAAACATGAATCTTCTAGTGCCAGCCCTTGAGAGCTTGGAGACTCAAATATTGGAAACATAATCTAAAGGGAAACACACTTGAAAAAACTATGAAAGATAATACCCAAATTTAGCATGCAGTCTGGCTAATGCACGAGACATTGCTTTTTCTACTGGTAAATTAGGGTATCACTATTGTGTCTTTAGAGTGAAATAAAGCCAAGTGTTTTACTGCTAATAAGGGGGAAATGATACTAACACCAAATCAACTATTTTAAAAGAGAAATTGATGGGGGAGAAAATAGACTTAGTGTCGCAGCAATCTGTTATAATTCATGATAGTAGTATTGGTAAATATTCCATTTACTAAATAATTACTTGAACTAATATGTTTAAGACTCTCACTATATTATTTGTTGGGAAGATTATATATAACAATATATACAGGTAAAAATGTCATTACTTTCAACTGCAATATTACTTTAAATGTTAATGTTAAAACTTAGAAAAAAAGATAATGGAAATTTTTCCAATAGGAAACATTTTATTATTTTTTAATTTAGGGCATTTCAAATTCAAATATAAACTTAGTATGCTTAATTTTATAGCAGTATTTACATGCTTATGCTCTTTATTCTGTGTTAAATTTTTATTCTGTTGGGAAATCTGAACTAAAGAGCCTATTAGTGTAGTTGTGTTTATGGACCTTTAGTTGGCGCTCCTTATAGGATATTCACAATGTCTAGTTAAGTGTGATGGGTAATAGATAGCAAAAAAGTAATAATGGCTAATATATATTGTCAATATTTAAGGTTTTTACCAACTAACCAGTTTGTTGGCAGCTTTCAAATAATTTTTCTCAAATGGGATTTTACTTTATAGTAGTATTTGATTCCATGCTTATTGATAGTATTTTTAAAAATCGTATGTCAAGTTTTTAAAAAAATATCTGCATGTGCTTAGTATTAAGGTGCTACCTAACTTAGGTAGGTTTGAGTGTAGTAACATTTTGAGGAACAGTTATAATTCATTTCTGAGATGCCTACAGCCCTTAATACTTGTTTCCTGTTAAGTATTTCTTTAGTGGAATTAATTCAGTGGGTGGTCTCAAGTTGTAGAAGTTAAGTATTAAGGGATTCACTCTTAGAACATGATTGACTTGAATCCTCTGGCCAAATTGAAGGAGCAGCTATTTGTTAAAAATAATAAAGGTGCAATTTCTATTTCAGTAGGTCTAGCTAGACACAAGCTAGTGCCTAGGACCCACCCTCAGATTCTTTGTAGCCAGGGTTTAGAATCACTGAAGTTGGGTACTGAGCACTGGGTGTGACTTGACAACAGAAGCAATTAATGTAGCTTTTTACTGTCCTCACCATGTACACCTCCTTTTCCTGAAACCACCTTTGTTTTTGCTTATGTCTCAGACATCACTTACCACTGCAAGTTTCACTGGAAGTATCATCCTGATTCTAATATATTTTGAAAATTGAGATCACAGTAATCCTCTCTGGGCTTACAGCATTGTGCTCTAAAACCTTCACCTGGGAGCTTGTTAGAAATGCAGAATCTCAGGTCTCAAGCCAGACACTCAATCAGAATCTGCATTTTAATGAGAGTCCAAAGTTTGAAAAGCACTGCTCTAAATCATATTTTACCAACGCAAAATAAAATGAAACCTTAAAAACTGACAGAAATCTACAACTTAGTATCAGAATATCATTAGGGTAGTATGTTACCAACTCTTAAAATTATTTTGGGAAAATCAGTATTTCGGGGAAAATGCTTTTATCTTGAATTTCAGATAGATAGTTTTGCCAAGGGATTGATCCAGTGAGTTTTTTTTTACACTAGCATTAAATCACTACATCCCAAGTGTGTTAGGGAGGTGGTACCCAAGTAGATCCTAGGACCAGCGCTTGAGAGATTATTAAAAATAGAGATTCTCAGACCCACTCTGATAGACTGAATCAGAATCTCTCAGAGAAACCCAGCAATTTATCTTTTAACAAGCTCTCCAGGTAATTCTTCAGACATTACTGAAGTTTGAGATGCACTGTGTTAGTATATGTCAGTATACCTACTAGTTATTTATTGTTTTCCTTTCCTTAAATAGAGTAAATGTTACAGAGCTTTTGATCATGAGTTGCTTTTTCTTACCCTCAAATTAATCTAAATTATGAGATCAAAAGACATGCAGAGCAATGAGTAATTAAATGACTAATGCATGAGCAACCACATATTTTTGTATGAATGCAAGACATTGATGGAGCTATAAGCCACTTTATTTATAGGTATGATTATGTACAAATGAGTGGTTGAAGAATAGACTTGACAGAAAATGAGCTTGGTTGACTATCTCATCTCTTCCACAGGAAGAACATTTTAAACATCAAAACGTAAAGGTAATTCTCAGCACGTCTATCCTGATGTATATCTCAGTCTTGAAAGGTGGTTAATCTGATTTGAAGTCAAGGAGTATATATTCCATGTTAATGCACAGATGGCAGTATCTGCGTCTAGGCATGCTCAAGCTCAACTTGGCTTTTTAAAGTTTATAAGCCCTTTAATAAATTTCTAAGTCGCCATTACCTAATGTGGAGTTAGTCTGGTTGCTGTTAGAGTTGCTTACAGATGGATTATTTTTCTCCTCTGAGGCACAAACCTTATGTCTCAGTAGAAAGGAAGTCAGTAATACAGTACAGGTCTGGAGCAAGAGACCAAATGCACCCCCCAAAATGGGCCAGGTGCTGCTTTGAGGATGTATACCTATAATTTTTTGTCCTATTTGCTGATGCATCTTGGCACCTGGGAACAAGTCTTGACTGAAGACAGCTTCTTTAGAATGGTTCAGAGCAGTATGTTGACTATTAGTGCCCCTGTTCTTATCAGCACCTCTATCTTCAGGTAGACTCAGGAACTCAAGAAGGGCTCTTCTGCGTTTAAAGGTATTGCCCCCAGCAAAGGAGAATGTGGAGTGATATTCCAGGCTCCTCTTTTCAGATCCTCTGCATTCTTTCAGGATTGGACAGTATAGATTGTACGGATATACCACATTTACAGTTACCACCTTTAAAGAAAAATAAAATCTGCTTTGAGCAATACCACAAAATATGAATTGTCAACGGGGTGGGAAAGTTGGAGGCTATTGTTAAAATGTGAGCTGTGGGACATATACCTGAAAGAGGGCAGCAGAGGATAGGATGAAACCGTCAGATCCTGGCTGATTCAGTAGAGAAAGTACTTCTTGTGGTTTACTGCTAACTTAGCATCAAAATCCACATTGCCAAATTTTCTAACTTGAGTCTCTGGCCAAGTTTTATCCTAGAGATGACATGAGCTATTTGGTTGGTATCTTTTAAAAACTAGTGTTACCAAAAAGGGAAATAAAAATAAGCAGAAATAAACTAAACTAAAAAAAAAAAAATCAATTAGGAAAAAAAGTGAATAATCTATCAGTTTCTCCCCGACTAAAGTATGAGCTTTTGATTTTAAGAATTAATGCAATGCAATCAATTTCATGAAACTGGGTTCAAAAGACCTCACTGACCAGGAACATCATCCACTGGTAGCAATAATATTCTCTGATTGTCATTCCCCTTTTCCCCACATCGGTGGTGGTCTCCTGACCATACAGCAGATCATTAACACAAGAGCAAGAATTAGATGCAAGAATTTTGTACTGGTAAAATAGGGAGGGTGACTTGGCCAGGCAGCCGTATTCTTTATTTTCTGGAGTATATTTGGGAACATATCCATCTGTTCCTGTACATAGGAACAACTTCTCAAATGTTGCAAGTGAAAGAGCCACCTAAATTTTGAACTGGGTCAACTATTATTTGGCCATAGATCATTGAGCCTGAAAGAAAATATGTAAGACTGATGCCATGGTAACCATAAGGGAAAAGTCAGATCAGATGAGAGCTGTGTGCTAAGGTATATTCATGAGTTTGACATCTTTGTTTTCTTTCTTTTTTTTTTGGATGCAAAGCTAGTGATTGCAAATATTTAAAAAAAAAAAAAATCATTAAGACCTAAAAGACATTTTCCAGGTTTTATCCAAAGCAGCCAATAGATCGGATGCTAAATATAGGGGTTTCCTAGAATTTCTTAATAAAGTTGTGAAATATGAGGTGTCTTACTGAGACGATGGAATTCTCTCTCAAGGTTTTATTTTTTTTTTCATAAATAGGTCATTTCTCCTGAAGGAATGAGGTACTTTCAAAGTCATTACCGAAAACAATATCCTTTTGTATAAGCTAATACTAACTTAAATTTTCTTTTACCCATAAATGGTAAAATCTCAACAGCCACATGGTCAATGATGGCACACTCATCGATGCTGCTTCTGTGGGATGGTATTGGGTAT
>PVKH010021621.1:0-14288 GCA_004027955.1 Chaetophractus vellerosus | reverse complement strand
AATAAAGTAATCTAAGTAGAATGTACCAAAGGCATGTAAAATTCAGATAAACTGCCCATTTTAGAGAAAGAAAACGAGCCAAAGATGAGCATAAATATGTATGAAGAGAAATGTCCCTCAAACTCTTTGCACTCTGTTTGTCTTCTGGGGCAAAAAGCTGGAACCTTTAGTAGCAACATTAAAGAAAGGAAGCACACATTTGTGCATTGTTTCACATGTCCCCCCTTTTCTAGAAAACTCATTTGTCTTTGTTTTCACTCTCAGATCAGCTAATTATCTATTGGAATTATATTTGGATTACTATTCAGGAAGGATTATAGATCATCAACTCAATTCTTTCAACAAATATTATTCCAGGCTATGATGGTTGTAGAAAAAGGCATGAATCTCAGATATTTTAACATCCAGTAAAATGGAAAGAAAATGGTATAGGAAGGAGAATGCCTTGAGTTTTCAGGGTGGCTATGAAACCAACCTGCTATCTTTGTGACCTTGAGCAGTGTACTTAATCTCTCTGACATCCACATTCCCATTTGAAGAGTTAGGAAAAATCCCTAACATCCTGGAATGTGTTTGGGTGAGAGGAAAAAAATGTATTTGAAACCTGCATCCTTGTGCCTGTCATAGAATGTGTGTTCACCAATTCTTAGTTGCTTTTCTTTCATCTTATTCTCACATGGAAATACGCATGATTCCCAGTCCTTGGAATTTGTAAACTTGTGAGTTAAACCTGAATTTGGTAGAGATATATGACCTTAAGCAAACCATTGTCCTTGTGAACACCAAGACTCTGGTCTGTAAAAGGAAGAGTTTGAACTATATAACCTTAAATATTATACTTCTCTTTGCTTCTAAGTATGTTCATTCTGGTCTATTTAACTTTAAAAGAGCAAAAAATACATATAATCAGTACAATTCCCAATCCTACAACAGACCACTGTGGTTTTCAATGTAACATGTCATAATCCAAGAAAATACTGATGATTGTGACCTTCCTAAACTGAAGACAAATCTTGAGTGAGGATCACCTTGGAAGGCATTGTAATTTCAACTTAGAAAAGTTAAAAGGAAAGAAACAGGTATTTTAAGTTCTTTCTTAAAAACAAAGTAAAATTTAATCCACATATTGTGGTCTTTAAAAAGTTGAAATTTTCCTTCTACTATTAATCATTTCTGTTGGGTTTTCAACATTCAAATTTCAGTTTCTTTTGGCCTGTGGGTGATTTCTCTGTTCCTCTTAAATGACAGCTACTGATTACATTAAAAATCAGATCTGTGTCCTATGTTCCAAAGAGGTCATTACTTAGTGTGCTTTTAAAAGATTAATTCCTTGTTCTCTTGAGATTAGAATTATTCTTATTTCCTTTGGAGATTGTTTGTAGATATAAGGGCCTTTCCTAAAACAATTTAAAAATTATCACTGTAGAACAACAAATGATTCACTACTATATATCTATCTATCTAGATAGTAATGGGCATTGTAACAAATTTTCTGCAAAGCAACACCTCTGAGTATTGTATAGAGAACCTCCATTTGGCTCGGGCCCGTCCAAAATTTAATGACCTCATAATATAATTATGAAGAAATGATTGAATAATGATAAAGTTGATCTTTGTACAATTCAATTTTTCTTATTATTCTAATATAGTCAGAATGCACTTGAAAGTATCTTTGCATAACACTCTGCAGTACTTTTTGATATTTTTACATGTACATGGAAATTACAAGTTTCATAGATTGTAGAATAGAGAAACTGACCCTTTCCTCAGTCCAGTCCTTTCTGCATTTATACTGGAGAGAGCTGCACAAAATTGTTTATCTCCCAGGTACTCCAGGATCTTCCTCTTTTCCTGCCCAGGGGAAAACAACCATACAAACAACAACAAAATTTAATCCAAGGATAAGAATGCTTTCATTAATAAATGATTTTACTGCTCATCATTTTGCCTGTAAACGTTCCCTGAATATCCTGTAATTCATGCACAGATCATCTGAGTAAGAAGAGTTAAAGTGAAATAAACTTTACAAATGTTATTCCAAGTGTCTAAAAATTCCCTTTTATTTATTTCCTTCTTTGTAATATGACTTTTCTGTAAAGATGCCCACTAATACCTGAAAATCTTCCAAGTATAGGAATCAAATTACCTCCATGTCACCCTATTCCATAGCTAAAAGATATGGTGGATGCTATTGATAGTAAAAGTTGTCATTAGTAATCCTAAAATTATGTTACATAATCTTAAGTCATTAGAATGATCATAAAATAGCACTTTCTTTTCCAAATACTCATGTAAATTTAAAAGATAAAATATATTTGAATACATTTAATTCTTATATTTATTTAGAAATATTTTGAGGCATGCTAATACCATGAGAACATGCTTTAGTTTAAATATTTGTTAGAATGTGAAAAAAACAAAATAAATTACAGTGCAGAATCATATACCTGTGATATTTCTTACTAGGGCAATTTAGGTGTGTGTGCCAGGGAGGGGAGAACTTAATCCACCTTAGCTAAATTAGGGGATATTTAGTTCCTAGGGAGTGCCTTATATTAGAAATAGTAATCATTTACTAGAACATTGTGAGGATGGGACTAAGCTAAGGCTGGAATATAAATTATCTTAAATACCAGATTTACAGATAAAAAAACATGCCACTCCCTGGAAAGCACATAGATAAGAATTACATAAAAATACCCTTTCATAAAAACAAAAACAAAAACAAAAACTATTTCACCCAGTTTAAATGACTCATCACATGAAAAAAAGAATATTAAAACAATAGTCATAGTGTAAGATTGATAGAATCTGCATGGTAATAATGTGAAAAAGTGAACGATGCATTTTATGGAAATCACTTTATTTTGGCATGTTTTTTTGCCCCCAGGTGTATCAAAGCCACCACATTCTTCCACATGGTAAAGAATTGAGAATAATTATTGGGATAAATAAGATAGATGGATGGATGGATGGATAGATAGATAGATAGATAGATAGATAGATAGATAGATAGATACAAAGACCGATAGAATTATCACTTACATACTCTTACTTTATAAACAGCTCTAAACACTAAAGTCTGTACTAAATTTAAATAGAGTTCTCAGAATATGAGAAACCTAACATTTTCCATATGCACTGTCATATTCCATTCTTTTTCTAATATTCATATTTCATTAGCATTTAGTACACAGGCCTTGGGATATTCTTGGAAATGAGGAAATATAAATATTTTCAATTTCTGTATTTCTGAACTATTTAACACTTAATTTACCATCAAGGCCTAGTTAGTTTGAAGATGCTAAATTAATTTAAACCCCACCTCTTTTACTTCTGATGTGCAAATATTTTTACTTTGATGTTGTGGCAATATAAATTGAAGTTTGCAACATGAATTGCTAATGCTAATTTGATTACTTCTGTATTAATGTTGAGTGCTACAAATACAGCAAGAGATTGTTTGAAAAATGAAACTGGGAATGGAAGAACACTTTCTCTGCAGGTCTTCTGCAACAATGGTGGTATCAATGCATGTACATTAAAGCTTGATGATTCTCATAGAGGAATGAATGCAAGTTTTAAGACAAATAATTCAGGATTTTTAGAAGGTGTGGCAGCTTGATTTTTTAAAAAATTGGGTTCATCTAAAACCCTCACTTTACTTTTTAATAGCCAATATAATTAGGATTGATGAATGATGCTTTATTTAATATATTTATTGCAGATGATTTAGAGCACAGTTATTTTTAGCAGGAAAGAGGTTTATCTAATATATTGAATACAAGGTACTTGAATTGTGAGTTCAACCCTTCTTTGGACAGCACTTTTTTTGAGAAGAAAGAGGAAACTTGTTTTCCTGATTTATTTTTGGGATAAAGCTGAGTATCTTTCTAATGTCCGGTAACATCAAGGATGATATAAATATCTGGCTGCAAGTCAAGCTCAGATAGGTACATCTAAAAGCTAATGAATAACATTTCTCTCTCTCATTTTTTTTTAACTAGTACTTGAAAATGGCATCTCACTAAGTTGAATTTATATATATATATAAACTGTAAGATATTGCAGTGGTGGACTGCAGTAATATCTGCCACCTGTATCGTGCCTTCAGCATGCATGTTGCTTGTGTATTAATGAAATGACTGTGTAATGTCTGTCTGTAATTTTCATTATACCTGGAAGTCTCAATGCTCCTTAACCTTTTACAGGTGCTGCACCATTCCAAGGAACTGCAGGTACTAAAAACGGGCAGTATTAATACAGCAAGGCAATCACCCTTGTGCACCTTAACCTCTCCTCTTGTAAACACTTAGGCAGTGTTTTGGAGTACACAGGTGGAAGACTCAATGAGTTTGATATTCATGATTAAGCTAAAGAAGTGAGTCAGAGATGTAGCTAATGATTGAATGGGTGCCATGTTGTATATTTCCAACATATTACCAATTGTTATCTGATTTTAAAAAAGAAAGAGAGCATAGATTTCCAGTAAAAGTGGAGAGCAGAAGAGAGACAAGGAGAGAGGCAGAAAAGGAGGGAGAGGAAATCATCAAAAGTTTTTCATCAAGACATGTCCAGAAAACTGTATCAGAATCTATTCACATGATGTTGATTTTTAGAGGAGTTCTCAATAATGTATGTGGTATATGTGAATGTAATACAGGTGTTGCCTGGTTTAGAATTTTGGTGAATAGAGCTGAAGGGACTGAGGGATCAGAAACAAAATTAATTAAGTTATGGATTAACTATTGAAAGGCTGTTTGGCTGATTCATTTCTAAATTATAATGGAATTTTTATATAATATAATCAATAAAATAAGGCCAAGAATTAGACATTTTTCATTACTTTGTTCCTCCTAAAATTCACAAATTGTGTAGCTAGGGGAAAAAGTATACCAGGAGAATTTCAAAGAAGTAGGACAATATGTATTTGACAATAAACATTTCTTTAACGCAGTAGAGATATTTGACATAATGGAACAGAATTATTTTGCATAGTGCTATTGTTTTACCATATATGTGAGAAATAAAAACGAAAGATACTCATCCTTTCTATCCAGTGCCTCTGGAAAACAATTTACTTAAAACAAAAAAAACACCAGTCACCTGAAGTTACAAATATGTTTTTTTTTTAAGTGGAGTACAATGTTTTAGATATATATAAGTCAATTTGGTGCTATTAAGTAGTTGTTAAATAGACTTGTGAAAACCTCTTATAATAATCTATTCAGCCTTGTTAGAGTTGGCAAATGCTATTATTATTATTATTATTGGAATCATTAACCCTATTAACAACAATGATGTTGATGATATTAGTGTTTATCATTGAAACCATTATCAAGAGTTAAAAATGGGCCACAGAATTACGTGAGCCCACTCTGTTTAGTGGGTCACAATCTAAATGGCCATCTTGCTCTACCTTCCATTTTAAAACACCAAACTCTTCGATGAGTTACTTACAAAATTTCTAAATATAATAACCACATACTTCTTTTTTTCTCAATGTTATAAAATAATCATCTGTAACCCTTTACATAAATAATGAAATAAAATTGGGTTTGAATATATTAAGGAGGGAAGACATCAAACTTCCTCACTTTAGAAAAGCAATTCTATAAATGTAAATGCTGATTGCTTTGTTCATATCACCATCTCTTTCGCACCTCACACTATTTCTTTCAATCCAGATGTTACGCTTTGCAAAAAGCTGCTCTGTTTTAAAACTCTTCCTCTTCCAATATAATCTGGAAGCTCTCAAGTCACCAATGAAGTTTTGTGATTCCCTAAATTAGATATCCTGAAATATGCCATTGGCTCATTTTAAAAGAAAACTTCTGACCTGCTTGCCCTCTAAGTCTTGATGACATTGTCTAGTTGCCACCCATCATTTTCATTTAAACAGACGACTTGTCTACTGGATCCTGTTAAAGATAATATGAAAATGAAAAACATTTTATCTTCTAAAAAGCACAGTTGTAAGAGGGGAAAAGAGACTGTACAAGGGAAGAGGGGTAAGGGTGAAATTTCCTTAATAAAAGCAACACTTGGTTAGTCCTTAGTTCCAATTACATCAGTGCTCCTCTCACTGAGGAACTGAATTTTTAAATTTTATTTCATCTTAATTTAAATTTAAGTGTAAATAATCACATATGGCTAGTGGCTACCATATTGGACAGAGCAGATTTAGATGTTCATGTTCTCATTTAACTTTAAGGAGAAAGACTGAATCTTTTCAATTTTGACTTTTAAGTAGACAACCAAGAATATAACTGGCCATCATTCTTTTGGAGATTCATTGTCAATTTTGGTAATTCCAGGTGTTTTCTCTCGAATTCTTGTGTTTTTAACTGCTCTGAGGGAATAGAATTGAAATATTAGCTGCAGACTTAATATATATTATATATTATATATTATGAAAGTTTATATAAAATTAAGATTTTATATATAATATATAAATGAAATTTCACTTGTATATATAATTAAATTATATATATATAAAGTATTGTATATGGTATTAGCCATGGGCTGTCCCTTCAACACTTCTCTGGTATGGTGGTTAAGGCCACAGATTTGGATTCTGAGAAACTTGTGGTCAGATTTTGGATCTGTGAAAAGCTAAGTGACCTTGGACAATTGAGTAATTAGGGATAATAATGCTTCATACCTGGGAATTTTTGTGAAGTTTAAAAGAGCTATTAATATAAAGCCTAAATCATAGAGTTTGCCTCATAATATTTGCTAAATAAATCTCTACTTTTCAGCAATTCTTATTCTGATTGTTGCATAATAGGTCGTATGTGTGCAACATGTCCTCATATTTATCTTTTCTTTTTTTTAAGTGACTAATAATGCATAATTCCCAATGTAGCTTAATACAGACAATGCCAGTGGGTTATAATACTTTCTCCTCCACTAACCACACAAAAATTGGGGATGATTGGGTATGATCTGTGCCTCAGTATAACAATCTTATACAGTTTGAGAGAAATGATACTATTTTCAATTGTTTGAAGAATTGTGCTGAGGTAGAAGAAAGAACTTTAAAGTAAAGATGTTTCCTCCTGAGCTTTTAGTTTCTACCTTTCATAGTAAAATGTTCAAACCATGTACCTGCTGGATTTAGATGGAGCTAATTTCTTTATGATAGCCAAACTTAAGGAATGGTCCCTGTGATTTCAGAAGCCTTCTTCTATGACCCCATGAAGCACATAATCAGCAGAAGGAGAAGTAGCTGACATTACCAACTGTGATGGAGATAAGCATGATTAATAGTAAGATATGTATTATAGCTCTTCACTCCCAGCCTTGCCCCTCAACTTCTGTCATTAATGTCAATGCCCACTGAGGTATTCATCCCCACCCCCTTTCTTGATTAACAATCCCCAGACATCAGGCTGTCACCCAGAACTTCCTAAGATGTTCACTTCATCTCACCTCTACTGTGTATAAAGTTGGGGGAACTGAGATGTGTAACAGTTTATAATTCGAAGGGTAGTCCTGCACTTCCCAGGTATACTGTTCTACACAAATGGATACTATAGTTGATAAACGTTTAGAAGCAAATATAAGAAATAAGGTATCCAGATACTTAAAAATCTGGCTTTGACATTTACCTTCCTAAGGTGAATCAACAGTGCCATGTTGGTCTCATGCCTCTGTAACCTAGAATGAATTAAAATATAGAGAGGTAGAACCAGGATAGTGGTAAGACAGTCTGGAGACTGCTAGTGATAACAAATAACATTCATAAAGTGTGATACTAGGTTAATTGTGATAAGGAAAATCTGTTACTATTACAAATATTAGATAATTGTCAGAAAACAGCATTTTCATATCCAGGAATCAGATAGAATGTTTTATTAGCTTTTCATATGGCCTTACAAAGAAAAGCAAAGTAAAGCCAAAGCAAGGGAAACAAATTTTAATTTTATTAATTATTTTTACAGGAATGTAAATATTTTGGGAGTTTTGAAGGACACCTTAAAGTTTTAGCCAAATAGTAATGATCCTGCAAAATTCAAATATTTGAAAATAAAGTTAATTGTTAATTAAATGTAATGTTGGAATAATTTTTTTATAAAGCTACAATACCTACCAAAAGCTTAGAAATGCATATGTTGTTCACAGTTAATAATGTCCCCAAAACGTGTATGTCTTGAAACTAGAGTAGGAAAAAATTATGCAAGGTTGGTAACCATTTGAGTAGAGTATACATGGGCAGTGAAGAGGACTATTTGCTTAAGATATTTTAAACTATCAGTATAATTATTTAACATGCTTGTAGAAGTATCAGGTCTATTTAGATATACAGGCATAATATGTGAGGACCCTACTACCTGTTTACATTGGAATAAAAATGCTCATCAGGATTATCTAGTCTCATAATCCAAGATTACCTATTTTCTATTTGTAAAAAAGAAATAAATATCAATGAACCATGAATTTTGCATCTGTATAAATTATCCAAAATATAAGAGTTGGGAAACTATAGAATTGAGCAGGATGTGGGAAAAGATGTTCTGAATAACCTGTGTTCTCACCCACAATACTCTCTCTGGCCCCACATTTCTGAAGAGACCTCAGGATCCAGGACGAGCTCTGACACCTAGGCCGTGATGCGAGTAAGCAGCCATTCAGAAATAGATGATAAAATATATATAGTCATTATTATTTGCCCTTGTTTTATACTGCCAAAGTTTGACTCTTAGCTTGCAAGATTAATAGAACAGGTAAAGAGAAATTCAAATTAGAAAGGATAAATTTTTCAAAAAAATGAAGTTTATGTGAAACTCAATGATCAGCTTTTCAATGTGCCCAACAAAGTCAAGAAAGATATGTAAATACCATAAATTTTTATTTATTAAAGATAAATCATATGATTAGATAATGTTACTTTTAAAAATTTTTTTATCCATGTTTAGAATATTTATGCAACATATTGGAGAAAGTCAAATAACCTGCACTTTAAAAACATAAAAATAAAGCACTGCTGTTTATTAACATGTATAGTAAATAAAAATTATAGTTTAAAATATAAAGAGATATCCAAGCCATCAATAAAATTGGCTAAGGAAAGTGGAAATATCTCAATGCTTTAGCTACTAGCTACGGTGAAAATTGAGTAAGTGAAATGTAGCTATTCCAAATTGAGATACATGGATTATATATTGAAATGATATTTTAGATATATTGGGTCAAATAAAACAAATTATTAAAATTAGTTTGACATGTTTCCTTTTCCTTTTTTAATATACTTATGAGTGCATTTTAAATTATGTATTTGGCTCTCTTTTGTGACTTGCATTTATTTTTATTGGTCAACATTTTTGCAGATAGTGTTTATTTTTATATGCCAAATATATTCTGTAATTTAAAGATAAACAATTAGGTAAGTGAATGTACATGTGAATTATTTTCCTATTGCTGCTGTAATTAATTACAATTTTACTTGACTTAAAAGAAAATAATTTTTTTTTATCTTACAATTCTGAAGTTTAGAAGTATAAAACAGGTTTAATGACCTAAAGTCAAGGTATCAGCTGGGCTGTATTCCTTGTGTAGTCTCTAGGAGAGAACATATATATATATATGTAATGTTCTAGAAGGTGCCCACATTCCTTTACTAGTAACCTCATCTTCAGTCTTCAAAGCAACATTAGGTCCAGTCCCTCTTATGCTGCCATCTCTCTGATTCTTTCTTCTGCCTGTCTCTTCCAATTATAAGGACCCTTTTGATTACATTGGGCCAGTTTGGATAATCTCCACATCTCAAGGTTAAATTATCTACAACCTTAATCCCCACTTAACCATGTGGTGTAACGTATTCACAGGTTCTGGGGCTTAAGATTTGGGCCTCTTGGAGGAGACATTATTTTGCCCACTACAAGATGTATATGTCTGCTTACATTTTAGCATACTTTGGAGATATTGCAGATTTGGATCTAGACCACTGCAGTAAAGTGAATAAAGCAAGTACATGAATTTTTTGGTTTTCCAGTGGATATAAAAATTAGATTTACACTATAATCTAGTCTGTTAGGTGTGCAATAACATTATGTCTACAAAAAACAATGTACAAACTGTAATTTTAAAATATTTTATTGCTAAATTATGCTAATCTTCATCTGAGCCTTCATTCAGTAAGTTATAATCTTTTTGCTGGTAGAGGAACTTGCCTAGATGTTGATGGTCATTGACTGGGATGGGAGTTGCTGAAGGTTGAGGTGGCTATGGCAATTTCTTAAAATAAGGCTACTGTGCAGTTTGGCACATCAATTGACTTTTCTTTTCATGAAAGATTTCTTTGTCGAGTGCTATACTGTTTGATAGCATTTTACCCAAAGTAGAACTTCTTTCAAAACTGGAATCAATTCTCTCAAACTCTGCTGCTGCATTATCAACTAAGTTCATGTAATCTTCTAAATAGCTTGTTGTCATTTCAAAAATGTTTACAACGTCTTCACCAGGAGTAGGTTTAATTTCAGGAAACCACTTTCTTTGACCATCCAAAAGAAGCATCTCCTCATCTGTTGTGATGGCAGCAAATTAGTCACATCTTCAGTCTCCACATTTAATTTTAGTTCTCTTGCTCTTTCCACCACATCTGCAGTTAATTCCTCCACTGAAGTCTTGAACCTTTCAAATTCATCCATGAAGGTGGAAGCAACTTCTTCCAAACGACTGTTATTGTTGACCTCCTCCCATGAATCACATATGTCCTTATGGCATCTAGAATGGTGATTCCTTTCCAGAAGTGTTTCAATTGACTTTGCCCAGATCCATCAGAGGAATCATAAGCAGCTATAACCTTATGAATTATACTTCTTAAATATTAAGACTTGAAAGCAAAAAGTACTCCTTGATCCATGGGCTGCATACAAAATGGATGTTGTGTTAGCAATCATAAAAATATCATTAATTTTTTTGCACATCTGCAGAAGCACTCTTGGGTGACCAGCTGCCTTGTCAGTGAACAGTAATAATTTGAAAGGAATCTTTTCTGAGCAGTAGGTCTCAACAGTGGGCTTGAAATATTCAATAAACCATGTTGTAATCAGATGTGCTATCATCTGGGCTCTATTGCATTTTTAGATCACAGGCAGAACGGATTGAGCATAATTCTTAAGGGCCCTAAGATTTTCAAAATGGTGAATGAACATTGCCTTCAACTTAAAGTCACCAACTGCATTAGCCCCTAAAAAAGCAAATCAGACTTCCCTTTGACGCTTTGAAGCCTAGCATTGACATCTCCTCTCTAGCTAGTAAAATCCTAGGTTGCAGTCTTCTTCTAATATGAGGCTGTTTCATCTACATTGAATAGCTATTGTTTAGTGGAGCCACCCTCATAATTTATCTTAGCTAGATCTTCTAGATAACTTGCTGCAGCTTCTACAATAGCACTTGTTGTGCACCTTGCACTTTTATGTTATGGATACAACTTCTTTCCTTAAGTCTCATGAGCAAACCTCTGCTAGCTTCAATCTTTTATGCTGCAGCTTCTTCAACTCTCTAAGCTTTCAAAGAATATTAGAGAGTTAGAGCTTTCCTCTGGATTAGGCTTTGGTTTAAGGGAATGTTGTGTTTGGTTTGATCTTCTCTATCCAGACCACTAAAACTTTCTCCATCTCAGCAGTAAGACTGTTTTTCCTTCTCAACATGCATGGCTTCACTGGTGTAGCACTTTCAACTTTCTTCCATAACTTTTCTTTTGCATTCACAACTTGGTCAACTGTTGGCACAAGAGACCGAGCTTTCAACCTCTCTCGGCTTTTGACATGCCTTCCTCACTAAGATTAATCACTTATACTTTTGATTTAAAGTGAGAAATATGCTACTCTTCCTTTTGTTTGAACACTTAGAGGCCATTGTAGGGTTATTAATTAGCTTAATTTCAATATTATTTTGTCTCAGGGAATATGAAGGCCTGAGAAGAAGGAGATTGGGAACTGCAGGTCAGTGGAGCAGTCAGAACATATACATTTGTCAATTAAGTTTGCCATCTTTTATCAGCTTGTTTCAGAGAGTCCCAAAATAATGACAGTAGTAACATTAAAGATCACTGATCCCAGATCACCATAACAAATATAATAATGAGAAAGTTTTACATATTGCAAGAATTACCAAAAACGTGACAGAGACATGAAGTGAGCACATGATGTTGGAAAATGGCACCAATAGACTTGTGCAATGCAGGGTTGCCACAAACCTTCAATTTGAAAAAAAAACAAAACCAAAAACAATAACAACAACAAAAAAATATCTGAAGCACTACAAAGCAAAGACAATAAAACAAGGTATTCCGGTTTAAATATATATATTCTGTTTGTCTATCTTCTCTTCTCCATCTCACAAAAATATTCAGTTTCTTTCTGCAGATTTTTTCATTTACTTGTTTTCTTGTTTTACATTTGCCTCTGAAAACTCCAGATAGTTTTTGTCACAACCAAATAGTCATAGCAAAGGCCAGTACATGATGCCATGGAAAAAATGTTACCCATTTTAATTTAGTGGTTCTCACTAGGGAAAGAAACCCTCAGAGTTTGAAATTGTTTGCCATATGTCTGAGAATAATAACTGACAGAGCAGCCATCCCAGACAGAAAGGAATGTGATGTTCCAGTGGTTGAAAACAGTTTTCAGTATAGGTAGAATCAGGAGAGATTTCATAAAGAAGAATTGACTTTGAAAGAAATCTAAATAAAATAAAGAGAAAAACTACTTTTCTGCCCCTTCAAGAGACTTTATTAACTTAGCACACCTGCTCAGACTATTTGCTATCATCTTGGAACATGTGACTGTTAGTTGGAAAGTGGATTCTCCAGAAAGTTTGGAAACAAATCAGACATTCGGAAACTTCTTTTTACCTTCTTGGATATCAGAAAAATTCAGTTTTATTCTAAAATTGTTGATTAGTCAAAATAAGTCTTCAGCATTGGGGAATAACTAGACCTAGTTAATAATAAGATGATTGTTAATAATTGTGGTTAGAAGCCAGGGTTTGTACCCCAAAATACTAAAAGACTTTTTCAAAGGTAATAATCCATGGTTTTAAATTAAAGCCATGTTGAAGATATTATACCCTCTGAACTGCAATTTTAAATTATTCTCTTCTTTTCAGTAACAAAAATGATTTAGCCAGGCTTAGGAAAACTGTTCATTTACACTATCTTTTGGACAAAGCTAAATTGGCTGCTAATTACCACAAAACTTTGTAGCAATAAAATCAGTGAACTCTCAACCTGGTGATTTCAATACAGGTTGAGAATTTCTTTAATTTGGTTTTTGTTGTTCATACCAGTACAATTAAAAGTAAGTTTATTTCTGAAAGGCTTAATAAAATTAAAATATTGAGAAAGACAAAATATTTTTTTATAATGCCATGATTTACAATGTTCTTTTTCATTTTATAAATGACTATTTTAAAAAATCATTTACACAATATTAGTAGTAAGTTGTGTTTTGCTGTAATTTTTACTATAAAAATTAGTCCATAGTAATTGCACTCCTTGGTTGAATGGTGCTTTTGCTAGATTTTGAAATACATTTTAGTATGGAAGGTGGTTTTTTTTGACATTTTTTTGGATTTACAGTTGCCACATTGATTGACTTCAAAATTTGTATCTCAAAGACACATGCCCATGCAAGTTGTTTTGCTAAAATTATGCAAATAATATTAATTTCCTCAGTACAACTGTGCATTAACACAGCATGTTGTAAGGGACAGTATATGCTGAATCATATATTTGTAATTAAGACATTTTAAAAGAACACAATAAAGGAAACTCATCAGAACAAACATATTCTCTTTCTTCCGTTTACTTTTATTAGGAGATAGGGAGAAACTATTAATCATAAAATACCCAAATATATTTAAAGTTTCTTTGTTTTTGGTGGAGGAATAAGCAAGTAAAAATAAAGACCTAAAGAGACCAAAAGCAATAATTTATAAAATGTGATGAGAAATTCGATTGAGCTAGTACTAAACACGATAGGAAAGCAGAGTAGGGAATTCTGAAGTTTTCCAGAGGAAGCCTAGTCGTTTTTTGCAAAGTCTACTACTTTTGAAATAGACTTTCAAAGTTAAATAAGGGCTGGCTAGATTAAGATTAACTTGAGCATTTTATTCAAGGGAAATGGTCTGGAGAAACAGAAGAGCATGGTAGCTGAGAACTAAAAGGTCAAATTGGTAATCTTGCTCTTTTGAAGGCCATTAAAGAGATTCAAGAGATTTCAGTTATTTGGATAGCTTAGTCGGACTTGTGATTTTCTTTACTAAAATTGTAGATTTTA
>PVKH010021620.1:0-14291 GCA_004027955.1 Chaetophractus vellerosus | reverse complement strand
TAATAAATAAAAAATAAATCTTTAAAAAAAAAAAAAAAAAAGACCCAAAAGGGGCTAGAAAGGAGTGGCCAGGTGAGGAGTTGAGAGGAAGAGAGTTTCAGGAAAACAGCATACCCAAGACTGAAGCTGGAGAGCACCACACTTTCAGGAGCTTAGAGAAGGCCCCAGTGGCTGGAGCATAGGGAGAAAGGGACAGAGGAGTAGGGGATGAGTTTGGAGAAATACGCAGGGATCAAATCAGGAATGGCCTTACAAACCATTTTAAGGGGTTTAAATTTTCTCCAAAAAGTAATGGAAAGCCATCGAATGTCTTTAAATTGGGTGGTAACATGATGTTATTTATATATGTGAATTTTTTTTCTGCTGGCTCCATTGTCAGTAAAAATGCAAAAAACAGAGTAAATGCCTGCAAATGATATGGGAGGTAATTACAGTAGTCCAGGCAGGAAATGATAGTAGCTTTGACCCATTTTTCCAAGGACTATTTCAAATGACTTGTTCTCCTCCAGTTCTCCACCCTACCACCTTTGCCCTCATTCTCAGCAGAGACCCTCATTTACCTAACAAAGAAAATTGAAGCCATTAGGTGGTAACCACCTTGACAATTTATCTTCTCCCTCACCTCTGCCTAGAAATTTCATCCAAGCCTGTCAAAAAGGAAGAGGCATAGTCCTAATGTTTTCTCCTACACCCTAGATCCCATCCCCTTCCATGACTTCGGGAATCTCCTTCCATTAGTTCAATATTTTCTGAATCTTCTGTCTTTCCTTTATTACAGTTTCTTTCTTATCAGTAGGAAAGTATGCTCAAGTTTCTCTCACTTGTTGAAAGAAATAGTTTTATTTTCTAGTCTAGTGGTTCTCAATTTGGCTACACATACTCTAAAAAAAAAATTGCATTGCTAAAGCTGTACCCTAAACTAATTACATAAAAATTTCTGAGAGTGGGATCCAGGCATCAGTAGTTTTTAAAGTTGCCTAGGTGAATCCAATGTACAGCCAAGGTGGGAAATTCCTGTAACCTCACATCCCTCCTCACTCTTCTCTTTAATAGTCAAGCTTCTTGAAAGTGTTGTCCATACGTATTGCCTTTCCCATCGCCCGTTCAATCTTCAACCCATTGCGTTTGAGCTCCTGAACCCACAGCCCATGGAATTACAGGTGTTATGTTCACTGTGATTGAAATGACCTCTTTGTACTATACTTAGTGTGATGGCTAGGCTAATGTGTCAACTCAGCCAGGTAATTGTGTCCCAGTGGGTGTTTGGTCAAGCAAACACTGGGCTAATTGTAATACAAGAACATTTATGGACTTGGGTCACCAGTGAGTTTACTGCATGGATGGCTGATTACATCTGCATCAATCAGGGAGATTGCCGTCAGCAATGGGTGATACTTTTATCTAATCAGTTGAATGC
The DNA here is from genome assembly GCA_004027955.1 of Chaetophractus vellerosus. Classification (NCBI taxonomy): domain Eukaryota; kingdom Metazoa; phylum Chordata; class Mammalia; order Cingulata; family Chlamyphoridae; genus Chaetophractus; species Chaetophractus vellerosus. The sequence goes on along the minus strand of PVKH010021620.1, from coordinate 12,874 downwards.
CTTAAAAGGGGAAGTGATTTCAACATTCAGAGAGAATTTCCTAGCTCATCTTTGGACAGCCAGCGTCTCCCAGAAACTCATCAATGACATCCATTGACTTTCATCTGAGCCCCTGGCTTGCAGCCTGCCTGTGGAACCTGGACTCATGCATCCCTACAGTCACGTGAGAGACTCTTATAAAATCTCATACTATTTACAAATATCTCCTGTTGATTCTGTTTCCCTAGAGAACCCTGACTAATACACTTCCAGTGACTATTTTTCAGTTTTTATCCTCCTTTTTAAAAAACTTTCTTTCCTTGATTTCCCTGCATCCATACTCTTGGTTTTGGAGAAAGATGATGCGTGAGTTTTTGATTTCTCTGAGTTTAAAGTTCACTTGAGACAAGGAAGGAGACACATCTAGAAAGCGGGTTGGTAGAAGATCCTGTAGTTCAACAAGAGCTGTAAGTTTAGGTGTCTTTAATACTATTTTGATTTTAATTCAATTTATATGCTATTGAGTCTCAAATTTTTAGCTCTCTGCTAAAATCAGCTTCTTTTTTTTAAGATTTATTTTTTTAAGTTATTTATATATCCCCCCTTGCTGCTTGTTCTTGCTGTGTTTATTTTGCTTTTTGCGTTCTTCTGTGTCTGCTTGTCTCCCCCTGCTGCGGCATCCCACCGAGTCAGCTCACCATGCGGCAGCTTGCCTGCACGCAGTGGCTTGCCTTCTCAAGGCAGTCTGCCTGCTCAAGGAGGCCCCAGGAACCGAACCCAGGGCCTCCCAAGTAGTAAACCAGAGCCCTACCAATTGAGCTACAGCTGGTTCCCTAAAATCAGCTTCTTTTCCCATCTTCCCTATCTCAATTAGCCAACTCAGAAATTTTACTGTCATCCTGTCTCCTTCTTTTACCTCACCCTACTTGTGGTGGTTTGAAACTGTATATACACCAGAAAATCATGTTCTTAGAGCCAAGCCATCCCTGTGGGTGCAAACCTATTATTGCAAGTAGGACTTTTGATGATGTTACTTCAGTTAAGGTGTGGCCCAAGGTAGGTTTTGATTCTCTTATTGGAATCCTTTATTAAGGGGAAGAATACAGAGAGAAGAGAGAAAGAGGCACAGAAGCAAGAAGTTGAAAGTAATGCAACTTGGAAGAGACAGGAGAGACCAGAAGACGCTGCTGTGTGGCAGAGGAGCCAAGGATTGCTGGCAGCCAGTCTTCAGGAAGAAAGCATCACCTTGATGATGTCTTGATTTTTCTCAGCCTCAAAACTTTAAGCTAGAACTTCCAGGAAGAGAGTGGATTAAAAGACATGGGACTCTCTACTCTCCCAGAAAAATAGCTAGAGGACAGGTAGAAGTGGCCTGGAAAAAAATGTTCTAGGGTTTAGTACACCAGGGGAAGGCTAGGCACCATTCAGAAGAGAGAAGGGCACGGGAAGAAATCTTAACAGAAAGACCATGAGTAACAGCTGTAGTTGCAGCCACCAGTGCCCTTCCCCTACCCTCCAAGCAGAGATCTTTGAAGTCTCTGGCCTCTGGCTGGCAGCTGTGGACATAGAGGCCACAGGGATCCATCTCCCCAGGAAATGGGAGAGAGAGGTACATAGCCTCAGGCTGATTCAACTTTTGGCCAACAAATTTGCTCTGCTGTGTCCCACAAGCCCTTCCAGGTCAGGTGGGGTCATGTGATTTTTTGCCTTGGGAACTGGCACAGCACTAAAGAGATCCGACTCTCTTGATCACCACTACCCACCCCCCCCCAACTCGAACTGATTGTTGAGAACACAGAGGGGAGTGGAATTATTTCCTACCTGGGAAAAGAGAAGGGGACTTCCAGCAAAGATTGGAGATCAGCCTCTGAGAAAGTTTAATTTGCAAGGCTCTGAATAGCCTCCAAGAAGGAATCTCTGTCACATTGTTGTGGTCTCAGACCAGGGTTTGAACGAAGAGGGCTGCCAAAGAGCACCATCGGCTGGTGGACTGATGATGTGCATATGAGGAAATTAAAAGTAAACAAGTAAGAGAGGCTCTTTTGAGCTTTTACAGCCTCTCTCCCCAAGGCCCTTGGAAGTGGGTCTGTAACCCATTACTGGATCCATGGCCCAGATCTGAGCAACTAACAAGGACAATCCTAAAGATCCAGAACAGGTTGAACCAAGAATCAAACAATGACAGTAACACACAGTCTCCCACCAGTAAATCCCTATGAAAGAGAGAGAAATTGAGCATCAGAGTAAACTATCATAATCACATTTCTAGACACCCAACAAAAAATTACAGGGCATACTAAGAAAATGGAAGAAACAGCCCAAGCAAAGGAATATATCAAAGCCCCAGGTGAGACACAGGGTTTGAGACAGCTAATCAATATGGTTCATACAGATTTCCAAAATCAAATTAATGAGTTGAAAGACAATATGACTTCAGAGATACAGAATATCAAGAAGGCACTGAACCAGCACAAAAAAGAATTTGAAAGCTTGAATAGAAAAAAATAACAGAGCTCATAGGAATGAAAGATATGAAAGGTGAGCTCAAAAACACATTAGAGGCATACAACAGCAGACTTGAAATGATAGAAGAAAGGATAAGTGATACAGAAGACAGAACAGCTGAAATTGAAGAGAGAGAAGAATAGAGAGAGAAAAGAATGGAAAAAATTTAGCAGGGACTCAGGGAGTTGAATGATAACATGAAGTGCAACAACATATATTTCATGGGAGTTCCAGAAGGAGAAGAGAAGGGAAAGGGGGGCAGAAAGAATATTTGTGGACATAATGGCTGAAAATTTTCCAACTCTCATGAAATAAATGAATTTACATGTCCAAAAGCACAATATACTCCAATCAGAATAAGTCCAAATAGATCAACTCCAAAACACATACTACTCAGAATGTCACATGTCAAAGATAGAAAATTCTGAGAGCAGTAAGGGAGAGGCAAACCATCACATAAAAGGGATGTCCAGTAAGACTTAGTGTGGGTTTCTTATCAGAAACCATGGAGGTGAGAAGACAGTGGTATGATATAAATAGGGCACTGAAAGATAAAAATTGCCAGCCAAGAATTCTTTACCCGAGAAATTGTCCTTCAAATATGAAGGTGAGTTTAAAATATTCACAAATAAACAGAAAGTAAGAAAGAAGAAAGTTCATAAAAAAGAATCTGCCTTTGCAGGAATTATTAAAAGGGAGCCTTACAACCTGAAAGAAAAAGATGGGAGAGAGAGGCTTGGAGAAGAGTAGAGAAGGCAAGAATAGCAGAAAGGATAACCAAAAGAGTAATAAGACAGATGAAAATAAGATGTGACATATGAAAACCGAAGAATAAAATGGTGGAAGAAAATAATGCATTTCAGTAATATCATTGAATGTGAATGGATTAAACTCCCTAATCAAAAGATGTAGGCTGCCAGAGCAGGTGTAACTCAAGTGGTTGAGGATCTGCTTCCCATGTACGAGGTCCCAGGTTTGTTTCCTGGTACCTCCTGATAACAAAGCAAACAAACAAAAAAACCAACTGTCATTGGGTAGCAGATGTAGCTCAGTGGTTGAGTGCCGGCATTTCACGTAAGAGGTCCTGGGTTCAATTCCCAGTACCCAGGCCCCCCACCACAAAAAAGAGATACAGACCGACAGAATGAATAAACATGAGCCATCCATATGCTGCCTGCAAGAGACACCCCTTCAACCCACAGGTGAATTCTACCAAGCGTTTCGAGAAGATATAGCATCAATCCTGTTTAAACTCTTCCAAAAATTGAAGGGGAGAGAAAATTACCCACCATATTTTATGATGCCAACATCACCCTAATACCAAAGCCAGATAAAGATACTACCAGAAAAGAAAATTACGGACCAGTCTCTTTAATGAACATAGATGCAAAAATTCTCGACAAAATACTTGCAAATAGAATCCAACAGCATATCAAAAAATTGTATACCATGGTCAAGTGGGATTTATTCCTGGAATGCAAGGGGGGGTTCAAATGTCTATGACAAAGCTACTTGAGCTAATAACAAGTTCAGCAAAGTGGAAGGATTCAAGATCAACACATAAAAGTCAGTAGTGTTTCTGTACACTAGTACTGAACAATCTGAGGAGGAAATCAATAGCAACAAAAAGACTCAGGTACCTAGGAATCAATTTAATCACAGAATCACAGAAGCTATATTCGGAAAACTACAAAACAATGCTAAAAAGAAATCAAAGAAGACCTAAACAAATGGAAAGACATTCTATGTTCATGGATTGGAAGATTAAATATTGTGACTATGTCAGTCCTACCAAACTGATTAATAGATTCAGTGCAATACCAATCAAAATTCCAACAGCCTACTTCACAGAAATAGGAAAGGTAATTACCAAATTTATTTGGAAAGTAAAGGACACCGAAACAGTCAAAAACATCCTAAAAAAGAACAATGTGGGAGGAATTTCACTGTCTGACCTTGAAACATATTACAAAGCTACAGTGGTCAAAACAGCATGGTATTGGTACAAAGATAGACACATTGATCAATGGAATAGAGTCTAGAGTCCAGAAATAAACCCTCACCTCTACAGCCAACTGGTTTTTGACAAACCTACCACATTCATGTTAACAGGACAAAATAGTCTCTCCAACAAAGAGCGCTGGGAGAACTGGATATCCATAACCAAAAGAATGAAAGAGGACCCCTATTTCACTCCCTATACAATAATCAACTCAAAATAGATCAAAGACCTAAATTTAAAAGCCAAGACTATAAAACTCCTAGAAGAAAATGTTGGGAAACATCTTATATATCTTGTGGTAGGTGGTGGTTTCCTGGATCTTACACCCAAAGCATGAACAACAAAAGGAAAAATAGATAAATGGGACCCTCGTCAAAATTAAACACTTTTGTAACTCACAGGACTTTGTCAAAAGGGTGAAAAGGCAGCCAACTCAATGGGAGAAAATATTTGGAAATCACATATCTGATATGGTTTAATAACCATGATATATAAAGAGATGCTACAATTCAACAATAAAAAGACAAATGACCCAATTTAAAAATGGGTAAAAGACTTGAACATTCAAGTTTGTGCAAAGAAGAAATACAAATGGTGAAAAACATGAATAAAAATTCAGCATCACTGGCTATTAGGGAAATGCAAATCAAAGCTACAGTGAGACATAATTTCTTACCTATTAGAATGGCCACTATTAAAAGGATGGAAAACTACAAGTGTTGGAGAGGATGTGGAGAGATAGGGATGTTTATTCACTGTTGGTGGGAATGTAGAGTGGTAGAGCCACTGTATAGGACTGTTAGGCAACTCTTAAGAAGTTGGATATAGATTTGCCACATGATCCAGCAATATATATATATATATATATACTGGATATACACCCAGAAGAACAAAGAGCAGTGACTCAAACAGACATCTGCACACTGATGTTCATAGTGGCATTATTCACAATTGCCAAAAGTTGGAAACAACCCGGGTGTCCGTCAACCAATGAATGGATAAAGAAACTGTGGTGTGTGTGCACATAATGGAATGTAAAGCAGCAGTAATAAGAAATGAAGTTGTGAAGCATATGACAACATGGATGAACTTGGTGGGTATTATGTTGAGTGAAGCAAGCCAGACACAGAAGGACAAATACTGTATGAATGCACTATTCTGAACTAAATATATTATGTAAGCTAATGGAGTTAATAACTAGATTATTGGTCACCAGAATGAGGTTAGAAAATAGAAAGCTGAGGGTTAACCTGTACAGAATTGGCAAAAATGTTCTTTGTTAATCTTTGGAAATGAATAAAAATGGTGAGAGCACAATGTAGAGTTTGTAACTAGCAGTGCTATTATATGGGGATGACAGTGGTTGAAAGGGGAAGTGTAAGATCATGTAAGTATTAGAAAGGAAGCTAAAATATGTAACACGGGACAGTATAGCATAGTAAAACCTCATGTGAAATATGAATATGGGTAATATTGAAACTGATCACATGTATGTTACTATTACAGGATGTTAATATTAGGCAAAAACAAACAAACAAACAAACAAAACAACCATTTTGCTAAGTGAAAGAAACCAGACTCAAAGTGCTACATATTGTATGATTCCATTTATATAAAATGTAAATATAAATCAATTTATAAAGTTGGAATTAGATTAGTGGTTATGTAGGGCTGGGGCGGGATAGTGGGATTGAGAGGTGTGGAGTTTTTCTTTTTGGAGTAATGAAATTGTTCTAAAATTTTTTGTAGTGATGAATGCACAGCACTGATCATACTAAAAGCCTTTTCTTGTATGGTATGTGACTGTGTCTCAGTTAAACTGCTTTAAAATAAACATGTAAGCTAATACAGTCCCGTTGTTAAGCCACCCCATTTCATGGTATCTGCTTTCAGCAGCCTAGGAAACTAAAACAGATTTTGACACCAATAGTGTGATGCTGCTATTGTAAATACAAAATATGTAGATTGGCTTTGGAATTGGGTAATGGGTAGAGGCTGGAAGAATTGTGAGGTTCTTGATACAAAAGGTCTAGATTGCTTTGAAGAGACCGTTAGTAGAAATATGGATGCTCAAAGTATTTCTGATGAGGCCTTAAACAGAAATGATGAATGTGTCATTGCAAACTGGAAGAAAAGTGACCCTTGTTTTAAAGTGGCAGAGAAGTGGGGGAAATTGAGTCTTGATGTCTAATGGAAGGCAGAATTTGAAAGTTTCAAGCCTGGCCGTTTAGGTGAGATTTCCAAACTAAATGTGGAAAGTGCAGCTTGGTTTCTGCTTGCAGCTTATACTAAATTGTGAGAAGAGAGGGATAAGCTAAGAACTGAACTCCTGGGCACAAAGAAACCGGAAAGTGATGGTTCTGAAAATTCTGAGCTCCCGGAAAGCAAGTCCCCAAAGAAGAGTGCTCCATGTGAAGGTTTAACTGAACATCGATCCAGTAAGCCATTCAGTGTAAGTCAGGATTGGAAATGCAGTTTTCCAGAAAGGATTTGTGGATAGAGCTCTTTTGTCTGATGATTTGGACCGCTGTGTACTGCATGTGAAACCTACAGGATTTTTTGTGACGTCTGTGTGAATGTAACTACTCACAGCCTAGACTAAAGAGACAGAAAAGGGACAGATTAAAGAATAAAATGACTTCAAAGGCAGGACCATGGAAGCTGAGGTCTGAACCAAAAGACAACTTTGCGGGCCAAGAGAGCAGGCCCAGCCATGGTGTGGAAAGGGTGAGTCTGCCCCCGTACCTAGAGAGGTGCCCATTATTCAGAAAGAGTGCTACCACCCCAGTTTTGAAGATGCCTAGGGGATTGTGGAGAGTCTGCTGACTGCCACCCAGTGTTTGATGAGGGTGGAGCCAAGAGTCTAGCTGCCGTCCTGATGCTTGACAAGGTAGAACTTTCACCCCAGTATTCGGGGAGAGCATGGCTGATGTGCAAGTGCTTGCAAAGGCTGGGGCTGCTGCTGCATCAGGCCTGGAGGACTAAATGTCATTCTATAGATGATTCTCAGACCCTGAAATCTAATAGAGAATGCCCTGCAGGGTTTCAGAATTTTTAGGACCTATGACCTGTTTTCCTTCTAATTTCTCCCTATGGGAAGGGAAATATTTATCCTATTCCTGTCCCTCCAATGTATAATGGAAGCAGATAATTTGTTCTCTAGATTTTACTGGTCTACAGATGAAGGGGAATTGTATGGAAATGCAACCCATACCTATATCCAATTTTGATGAGACTTTGTACTTAGCATGGTTACTGAAATGACTTAAGCCTTTTGGGATTTTCTGATGGAATAAATGTATTTTGCATGTGGAAGGGACATGTCTTTTTGGGGTCCAGAAAATCATGTTCTTAAAGCTAATCCATTCCTGTGGATGTAAATCTATTGTAAGTAGGACTTTTTGTCAAAGATACTTCAGTTAAGACATAGGCCAGGGTGGGTCTTAATCCTCACACTGGAGTCCTTTATAAAGGGTATGAATGCATAGAGGGAGAGAGAAAGCCACGGAAGCAAGAAGCTGAAGCAATGAAACCTGAAAGAGAAGGGAGAGACCAGCAGACGCCGCCATGGGCCTTGCCATGTGGCAGAGGAGCCAAGGATTATGGGCAGCCAGTGTTCGGGAAGAAAGCATCGCCCTGATCATGCCTTGATTTGGACATTTCTCAGCCTCAAAACTGTAAGCTAATAAATTCCCATTGGTAAGCTAAGCCATTTCATCGTTATCTGCTTTCAGCAGCCTAGGAAAGTAAAACATTGCTCATCTCATCATCACCAAGACGTCATCAAGAGATTCAGGCTTCTAAACATTGCCCCGTCTCTCCATTCTACTGCTACCCATATCTCAGCTTTGGATTGTTCTGTAGCTCTTAAATGGTCTCCTTGTCTCCTGTTCTCTATACCACAGCCAGGGTGATCTTTTTAAAATGAACATCTCAATATGCCATTCTCTGGCTTATAAATTTTTCAGGGTGTTCCTGCAACCCCTTGGATAAAGTATAGGATCCTTAGGCCTAGCATAAAGATTCTACATTATTTGTCCTCTCTTTGGTTCTCTAGCCTCATCTCCCTTCACTTTTCTTCCTTGCATACCACCACACTGACTTACTGTACTTTGCCAAACATGCCAGTGTGCCAGCCTGCCAGTCTGTTTGGTCATTTCTGACTTTTGCATGTGCTTTGCCCCTCCCGAGAAGAATTTTGCTCACCTGTTTTACTGATCATTCTGAGTTCCTCTTGATAACCACCTCCTTTTAGAACCTCCCAAAGTGGGAGCCTCTCCGATGTGTCCCCATAAATCCATTTATTGCACATATATGTTGCATTAACACTCTCTCCCCATTTACTGTAAGTCCCTTGAATGTATGCTCTGTTAATATTCTCATTGCTTGGCACATGTCTTTCACATAGAATATGCTCAATATGTATTTGTTTAATTGTTGAATGAATTAAAATAATACCAGGGGGGAAACAGGCTGCTTGCCATTGGAAAAGTATGCCTAAAGTGCTGAGAGTTCAGAGGATCAGATCTGATTCCTCTCTGTCTGTGAAAGATCATGGAAAGCTTTGTGGGGAAGCTGGCATTTTCACTGAGCTTCGAAGAATAGGTAGGATTTAGAAACAGGAGTTGGTGAAAGGACATGCTGGCAACAGAATAAGGCCTGGAGGGAGGCAAAGTTGTAAATTAAGTACTGCATATGAGAGAGAAAGGTATCCATAGCAAAGACCAGCTATTGTTCACATATAGGAGATTTTAAATTTCTTGCTGAGTAGCTCCAGTTTATAAAAATATGTTGGTGAGAATTCCTGAGAAGAAAGGAAAAAGGAAGTGTGAGCCAAGCCAGGCAGTGCTCCAGGTGCTTTCATATGTAAAGAACCTCTCTCTTATATTGGCAATTGCTTCAGTGTATGAGGCTTATATGCTGACTCAGGGCATGCATCTTACAAGTGTATTTTGCCCGCTGTGAGCCTTGGTGACCTTTGATCCCATGGCCCTGCCCTAAATAAAGATGTATGAATAAAGAGCTGAAAGTGGTCCAGGCACTGGGGAAAGTACTCTCACTAAGAAATGGTGAGAGCTTAGAGGCTGTGGATATAGAGGAAAGCAAGTGACTTTGGAGTAAAAGGACTTAGGGTTAGATCCAGATTTGACTTCTAATGACCTTGAACAATTCACTTCTCTAAGTTTCAGAGGAATAAATAATGGAGTTGATAATACCTATTTGGAGGAATTGATAGGATTCAGTGAGACGGTGTTTTCAAAGTATCTAATATAATGCCTGGCTAAGAGAGGGCATTTAATAGATGTTAGCTTCTGGCAATTACCAGTCTTTACAGAAAGAGAGCAGTAGGGTTTTTGGGTAGATTTCTTGGACCTTCATGTTAGCAATAGCAGGAAGACTTGGATATGAAGCCGAACTTTACCTTTTATTTATCAGCTTGAATTAACTTGGGCAAGTTACTTAATTTCCCAAATCTCAGTTTTTTCAACTGTAAAATGAGCCCAATATTCCTTCTCCAAGGAGATTAAAAGAGAGAATGTGCATCAAACTGCCTGGCATCAGAACTCTCTAGTAGGGAGACTGATTGGGTCATCACAGTATTGTCAGTGCTATGTGGCCAGTACGAGGGCAAGCATCCCTGCTTTCCTAACTGTCTTGGTTTCCTTGAGCTGCCATAACAAAGTACCACAAACTGGATGGTGTAAAACAACAGAAACGTATTATCTCACAGTCCTAGAGGCCAGAAGTACGAAATCTGCAGGACAGAATCCCCTCTTGCCTCTTCCTGCCCTCTGGTGGGTGGCTGGCTATCTTTGGGCTGCCCTTGCTCCAGTCATCACATGCCTTCTCCCCGAAAATCCCCCCAGCCCTCCCCTTCCAAGGATGCCATCAGTCGTATGGCGTTAGGGCCCCTCTGATCTGGTCTGGACTTAACTAGTAACACCCTCAGAGACCCTGTCTCCCAGGACCAGGGATTAGGACTTGAACATGTCTTTTTTAGGGGACACAATTCAACTCGTAACAAACAGTACCACATCTTGGCAACTTCTAGATTTTTCTTCCTTTTGCTCTTCTTTTTTAGTTTTGATGTTGGAGTTCTTTTTTATATATAATAATAATTTTTGTTTTTTAAAAGATACTTAGATTACATAAATGTTACACAAAAATTATAGGGATTCCCATATGCCCCACCTACCCCACCTCCCACAACCTCCCACATAAACATCCTTCATTAGCGTGGCACATCACCTGCAATAGATATACACATTTTGGGGCTTTGCCATTATTGCTCTTTTTTTTCCCCCCTCTACTTTCCTTCCTTCCATCTTTTTTTTTTTTTTTTTTTTAATTTTGTTTGTGTGGGAAGCTCTAGGAGAGTATATGCTAGACAGGTTTGAGTCATTCCTCCATGAATAATACTTGCTGTGAATGTGTTACCTCAATAATAGTACTCGGTTGTAACGAGCCATTAAGCCATTCATCATGTACTTATTGAGCACCCCCTACCTTTAGGCGTTTTCTCAGTGGGCTCCTGTGATGATAGCCCATTGCTAGAATCCTCATTCTTGTAGAATATCTCTTGTATAGGGCGCACCGCTTCATACCATATTCAGTGCACTAGGGACTGCTTCAGTGAAGACATTTCCATCAAGCTCTTCCGGCCTGGGTGTCCTTGTCTCTTCCTTGCCCCTGTCAGAGTTTAAAGGACTTACCTGATGTCAGTGCCCTGGACATCCAGCAGTGTTGCAGCTGTGTCTGTGTTACTTCTGTCTCTGCAACAGATGTGGATGGAGACGCTCCTGCGGTGTAATGTTGGCTTCCAGATGGTGGGCGTGGGGGTAAAGGAGGTGTGACAACAGGAGGGGAAGCCTCAGGAAGTGGGTGGCAGGAGGTAGCAGACAGATAGTGGGCAGAAGAAAAAGTGATGGGCAGTGCAGGCAGAAATTCTTAGGAAAGGGATGATTCAGAATTTACAATGAATGAAGTATCTGTGTATATACTTTTAAAAAACCACACAGTTCTAATGTGTTTACCATCAAATGTATCTCTACCTAAAAAAGTAATACATGACTTTTAGTAACTGGAATTAAGGTTCGTTGCTGTTGCATAGTTCCAGAAAAGCTGTAATTATACATTCATAATATGGATACTTGTGAACTTGAATTTCTAAATTAAGGAAATTAAGTTATTTTTGATCTTTACATTTAACTTCTTTTGACCTTGAATTTTAGGTTTAGATTGTAATGTGCATAAGGATACTTTGTAGCTTGATAGTAGAAAAACGAACTTGATGTGCAGATTAGACTTGGGATATATTACCTTGACATGTAAGCAACCCTAAGTCAAATATACAATTCCCCACAATCTCCAGAAAAGTTAATAAATCTACTGCCTAAATTCAGAATTAGCTACCAGGACTCATGAGTTTTATATGCTTCAACCTCAACTATATATAATATATAATATAAGATATATAATATATAATATACATATTTTAAAGGTGGCTACCTGTCTTGGCTTTATTGATGTAAAGCTCTTTATTCACCCCAAGGTTTCATTCACTATTGACCTTTATCCCAAAATATTAGTTATGGATTTCAGTTATAAAACTGAATTCATACCCATGTCAGTGTACAATGGTAGATTTCAAATATCATTATTTCAAATTTGTTAACAATTCTTGTTTTAATTTACACAAAGTGATAAGTATCCCTGTATGTTTTGTTCTGGGGTTGGGGACTGTTTGTTCTTTACAAACAAACAAGAAATTAAGAGCCTAGGAAATACTGGCGTTAAACCATAATTTCAAATGAAAAGCTATAAAGGATAAATCTAAGGTCTAGAAATAGCATTTCTAACCCTGAGAAGAAAAACTAAGAACCTTATATTCCCTTGGAAAAGTAATTTATTCTTATCATTCATTCATCAGACATTTGGTACCTCTTAAGGTATATACCCTTGAGAAATTTCTAGTCTAATGCAGGACAAACAGGCAATTGAAAACTGTGTGATAAGTACTGAGGCTGTTATACAGAATTTATTGTGCAATAGAGATATACAGAGGTTGTGGTGTGATAGAGGTAGACAGAAGTTGTGTAGGGGCACTTGCCAGGGTGATATTCAAAATATTAGCCAGTCTAGCTTGGGCAGCCATCGGTGAGAATGGATGCCAGCTGTAAACAACAGGGGCAGCTGTTGTCCCCATGCACATTAGCTGACTATCAACCCTGAGTATTTGAAGGAGCATGTTTGTTTTACTGAGAGCTGGAGTCAAGGAAGGCTTCCTGGGGGAGAAGAGATGATGCCTAAACTGAATCCTGTAGGAGGACTAGGAGGTAACTAGATATGGTAGGGCTGGTGGGGTTTTACTGGAAAAGGAAACTGCAT
>PVKH010021618.1:0-14282 GCA_004027955.1 Chaetophractus vellerosus | reverse complement strand
TAGGAACCATCTCAGGCTGCCATTGCTCATCAATCAGTCACCCTGAAACCTGCCCTCCACAAGTGAGGTATGTGGTTTTAGTGAATAAAATAATGATTTTTTAAAAAAGATAAAAATAAAAAATAACAGATTTCAAAAACCTAAAACAAACAAAAAATCTCAGTCCATATGTTCCCTGCCATAAGGTGCCAGCTGGGTGCCTGAAAACCTAGTAGATCACTCTCTGGATTCCTTCTCTTAGGCAATAATGGGAGTTGAATCAGGGACCTTGTATATGCAAGGCAGGAGTTCCTACACTGAGCTACATCCACTCCTCTGGTTAAGTAGGCTTCTGAAAGCTTATCTAACTCTTCTGTCCCCATTTCCTCAGGTGAGTTGGACTTCTAACAGTTTGTCAGAGCCAAGCTGGTTAGTTGCCTGTCTCTGCCCCCTCACTGACCTAGTCCCTCTTTCTCCCAAGATGGCTGCTTCTGACAGCCTGCCTGATCAGATTCTCCCTCCCCTCTCTCTGAGGCTGCTTCCATCCTGGTGGGGTCTTTTTTGAGATTCAAAAGGTGCTCAGCTGGCCTAACTTGCTCAAAAGAAGCCACTCTCCACCCTCTGCCAGAACTCTCTGCCTCCCAGGGTACATTCTTTCCCACTCAGTTGGCTACAGTGAGCCAGGGGTATTACCAAGATTATTTGCCTTGAGGGTGGGGTATAGTGCCATTCCCAGCCACAGGGGTGATTAACTCATGGCTTTCATTTGAACTCTTTGTGTCTCTGTCCCTTTTCCTCTTTGATGATACACATCACTCTCCTGTTCTACAGATCCCCAAAGCAACTCCCTTGGGAAGCTTTTTGCCCTTCTTCCATTGTTTTTTTTTTTGTGAGAGATCTGAGTTTTGCCTACCTACTTCAGTGCCATCTTCCCCTGTAATCAGTTTTAAAATCAAGAAATGTGAGTCCTCCAAAATCATTCTTTTTCCAGATGCTATGTAGTTTTGGCCTTGGGAGCCCTTTACCCTTCCATATAAATTTGATGATTGACTTTTCCATTTCAACTAAAAAGCTGATGGGATTTTTATTGGGATTATGTTGAATCTGCAAATCATTTTAGGTAGAATTCACATCTTAACCATTTTTAGTCTTCCAGTCCTTGAGTTCATAATGACCTTCAATTTAATAAGGTCTTCTTTAATTTCTTTTAGCAATGTGTTTTACTTTTCCATGTACAAGTCTTTTTCATCCTTGGTTAAATTTGTTCCTAGATAATTGATTCTTTTAGTTGAAATTTAAACTAAAAGTTTTCCTTATTTCCTTTCCAGACTGTTCATTACTAATGTATAGAAATGTTACTGATTTTTGCGTATTGATTTTATACCTTACTACTCTGCTGAATTCATTTGTTAGCTCTTGTAGCTTTGCTATGGATTTTTCATGATTTTCTATATATAGGATCACATCATCTGCAAATATGGAAAGTTTTATTTGTTCCTTTCCAGTTTGAATGCATTTTATTTATTTTTCTTGCCCAATTGCTCTACTTAGAACTTTGAGTACAGTGTTGAATATCAGTAGTGACAGCAGACATACTTTTCTCCATTGAGTATGATGTTGGCTGTGGTTTTTCATACAGGCCCTTTATCATGATGAGGTTTCCGTCTATTCTTATTTTTCTAAGTGTTTTTTTTTCTTTATTAGAGAAGTTATTCATTTCCAGAACAATCATGCATAAAATACAGGATTCCCATATACCACCCTATTATTAAAACCTTGAATTGATGTGAAACATTTGTTACAATTGATAAAAGCACATTTTTATAATTGCTAGATTTTGTCACATAACTTTTCTGCATCAATTGATATTGTGTAGTTTTTTTTCTTTTTTCTATTAATGAGATATATTACATTAATTGATTTTCTGATGCTGAACCATCCTTATATACTTAGGATAATTCCTACTTGATTTTGGTGTATAATTTTTAAAATGCTACTAGATTTTGTTTTCTAATATTGTGTTGGCAGTATTTTCATCTATATTCATAATGGATATTGGTCTGTAATTTTCTTTTCTTGTGGTATCTCTATATGGCTTTTTTTAGGAGGTACTGGGGATTGAACCCAGGAACTCATGCATGGGAGGTAGGCACTCAACAATTGAGCTACATCCACTGCCTGTATATATGGCTTTAAATTAGGGTGACTTGGGCCTTATCAAATGAGTTAAGAAAAGTTCCCTTCTCTTCAAATTTTTGGAACAGTTTCAGCAGGATTGATGTTAATTCTTCTTGGAATGTTTGATAAAAATTCACCAATGAAGTCATCTGGTTCTGGGCTTTTCTTTTTGGAGAGGTTTTTAATTGATTTAATCTCTTTCCTTATTAGTCTGGTAAGATCTTCTATTTTTTTCTTGAGTCAGTTTAGGAACTTTGTATGTTCCTAGGAATTTGTCCAGGTCAACTGGTTTATCTAATTTGTTGGTATACAGTTGTTCATAATATTCTCTTATAATCCTTTTTATTTTTGTAGGGTCAGTTTTCATGTTCTTCCTTTCATTCTGATTGTAGTTATTTGCATCCTCTTTTTTTTCCTTTTTTGGTCTAACTCAAGTTTTGCTGATTTTATTAATCTTTTCAAAGACATAACTTCTAGTTTCTTCATTTCTGTTTTTTTATTATTTTTAATTTATTTTCCCACTCTAATCTTTATTTCCTTCTATCTGCCATATTAAAGTTCAGTTTGCTCTTCCTTTTTTAGAACCTTCTGTGATGAGTTCAGGTCTCTGATTTGAAATCTTTCTTCTTTTTGGTTGTATGAATCAAAGCTATAAATTTCCCTCTCAGCATTGCCATTACTGAGTCTAATAATTTTTTATGTTGTATTTTCATTTTTATTTGCTGCAAGATATTTCCTAATTTCCTATGTGATTTCTTATTTGACCCACTGGTTATTTAAAATTTGTTGTTTAACCTAATATTTGTAAATTTTTCAGTTCACCCATAGTTATTGATTTCCAGCTTCATTCCATTGTGGTCAGAGAATATGCCTTGTATGTTTTCAATATTTTTTTTTTTAGTTTTTAAGTCTTGTTTTGTGAACTATCCTATGGTCTTTCCTGGATAGTAACCCATGAGCATTTGGGAAAAATATGTATTCTCCTTCTATTGGGTGAAGTGTTCTATATGTCTGTTAAATCTAGTTGGCTTATAGTGTCCTTCAAATCTTCTGTTTCCTTAATGATCTTCTGTTTCCTTAATGATCTTCTGTTTCAATGTTCTATCCATTATTGAAAGTGGTATATTGAAGGCTTGTATTAGTAATGTAGAACCCTCTATTTCTCCTTTAAAATCTGTCAATATTTGCTTTATATATTTTGGCACTCTGCCATTAGCTACATTATATATTAATAATTGTTATGCATTCTTGTTGAAATGACCTCTTTATCACTATGTAGTGACCTTCTTTGAATAACAGTTTTAGACTCACAGTCTATTTTATCTAATATTAGTATAGCTAAATCTCTTTTGGTTACTGTTTAGGTGCATATATATATATATTTTCTGTCCTTTCACGTTCAACCTACTTGTGCCTATGAATATGGAAGAATCTTATAATAGTGTACATTTGGGTCATGCTTTTTTAACCAATCTGCTAGTCTCTGCCTTTAAATTGGAGAATTCAATCCATTCACATTTATAATAACTACTGATAATGCAGGCATATCTTCTACTAATTTGTTATTTGGCCTTTGTAAGTCTTATACCATTTTACCTCTCAATTTTTCCATTAATGCTACTTTCAGATCTATTTGATTTTTAAAGTTGTACTATTTTGAGTACATTCTTATTTTTTTTGTATATAGTTTTCATATATTTTCTTTGTGATTACCCTGGGCCTTAAATTTAACATCCTAAATCTATATGTTGTGTGTCCACAACCAAATGTTTTTAAAACATTACTCTTTATGCATTTCATTTTAGAACCTGTTGTAAAAAGTGAAGTTACATACCAAAAAAATACAATACAATAAGTATTGGCATTTTTAATTACCCATATGGTTATCATTACCTTAGGTTTTATTTCTTATTATTGCTACTATCAGCTATCTACTGCCCTTTCTCTTCAGTCTGTCTGAAGAACTGACTGAAGGGAAAGGATATTATTTCTTGGGCAGGTCTAGTGGTGATGAACTCCCTTAACTTTTGTTTATCTGTAAATGTTTTGAGCTGTCTTGCTGTATATATAATTCTTGATGGGCAGTTGTTTTCTTTTAACACTTTAAATATTTTGCCCCACTAGCTTCTTTCCTTCATGGTTTCTAATGAGAAGTCAGCACTTAATCTTATTGGGGTTCTCTTGTCCATAACCATGTTGCTTTTTTCTTATATCTTTGAGAACTTTCTCCTTGTCCTTGGCATTAACCAGCTTGACTATGAGGTTTCTGGGCCTGGTTCTCCTTGAATTATCCAGTTTGTGGTTCACTGGGGTTCTTGAATGCATATATTCATATCTTTGGTTAAATCTATTAAGTGTTTTACCATTATTGCTTTGAATATTCCTTCTTTCCCTTTCACTCTTCCTTCTCTTTTTCAGATTCCAACAATGTATATTTAGTGGGCTTGATGGTATCCCACATGTCACATAGACTCTGTTTGCTTTAATTTTTTTTCCTGCTTCTCAGCCTGAAACATTCTTATTGCCTTTTCTTTGAGTCCATTGACTCTTTATTCTGCCAGCTCCAATCTATTATTGACACCCTCTAGGAAATATTCCATTCAGCTGTTGCGGTCTTCAACTCCCAGTATTTCCTTTCTGCTTCCTATCTCTATATTTAAATACTCATATTGTTCTTGCATCATTTTCCTAATATTCTTTAGTTCTTTTCTGTGATTTCCTTGATCTCCTTGCCCTTATTGAAAATCATTTTTTTAAAGTTGTTTTCTGCTATGTCCAATGTCTGGTCTTCTTCGTTAATGGTTTCTGGATTTTACAATTTTTCTTTTGAATGTTCTATCATTTCCCCCTTCTTTGTTTTTCTTGTAACTTTTTGTTGTACAGTCTATATTTTAATATTTTAATTTGTTAACTCTGGAATTTAGTCCCTGCACTGTCTGTTGCTTAAGTTTGTATCCAGAAAGTGATATGGCAGAAATTTCTTTTAGTGCCAGGAGCTAACACAAATGGTCCAAAGCAAAAATCACCTTTCACAATCTTTGCAAGTTGTGTCTGTGTTGGCTGGTACTCTCCTTCAGTGTTTAACTCTCTTATCAAGAATATCAGCCCAAGTTGGATGTGAAGTGCAGGGTCCTCTCCATCTTTTCTCAGCTTGGGTCTTGTCCTGGGCTTGAGCATGCTGTGACCTTAGGAATCCCCCCATTTATAGGCATTGGAATATCCCTTCTATTCTCTATGATGTAGATTTTGTCCTCCTCTGGGGTGCTCTATTGTATTCCTTAAAGCATGTAATCCTTTTTGCCAGGTTGCTTTAACTTAATTGTTTCTTCCACTGCTTTATCTGTCAGCAAGCTGCTTCTGCCTGCAGGGCAAGTTCTGGGAGTGCAACCCAGGGATGTATTTTCTGGGTCAGACTTTCAGGCTGCTACCCTGAATGCACCTACTGGCTGCAATATATAGGTACCCCAGTAAGTACATAGGGGTTACTCTGCTCCCTCCAAAACAGAGGCAGGGTCCAACATTGGCAGCATAAGCTAGCTGCACACCACGCTGAGGATGGAGTGAAGAAGGGGTTAGCAAGGACACCACAAGTCCGGTATCATTTTAAAGATACCTTTTTTGATTGGCATTTGCCCAATTATTGCAACCTACTAAATATTTTGCAGAGTTTCGAGAAAGATGACTTTGCCAGTTTTTGCTAATTGTTCATAGATTTTGTGGGGAAAATGGCACCATGTTGCTTCTTATACTACTGTCTTGGTTAACCGTAAGTCCCCATCCTGGCATAGGGTTTTATACTTCTCCTTTTTTGATTATTATTGGGTTTTGAATTTTTTATTGTATAAATGTAGGATTTGGAGGAGGGAGAGAATATATCATTCACATTCTTAATATTATTCAGAATATCTAGGTGGCCATACATTTAATTTGGTTTCTATTTTAAAAATCATTACAGTACATAGTTTTCATATAAAGTAATACTATAGACTTTTAAAAAAAAAGAAGTTTCCATCTCTATCCAGCCAAATTCTGCTACATTAAGATTATTATCATTGCTCTTTAACTCCATATTTCCAGATGAGGATTGGACTCTCTTACCCTATCAGTTCTATTTCTTTCATTCCTCTACCTCTTCCACAATTTATGATTTTAGCAATATATTTGCACTATAATATGTTTAAATTAAATTTCAATGTTTTCATGGATAACTATTTAAATTTTGTTCACATCTAAGCTACATTGTATATTATAATTAATTCTCCATGATTATCCAATGTTTTGGCTTCCCTGAAGTGGGAAATGTGGCAGAGACTATGGTTCCCTACCCAAACATTGATTGTTCTCTTCCTCCTTGGTGATAAAACTCTGATGTTTAGTCAGGCATATTGCGTACTGAAATAAAAGCAGTTACATATCACCAAGTACAACTGGCTCCTTAAAACGATGATTTAATTGAAGATGTCCTCTTTGTCCATCTTAATCCTATAAACATAAAATTCAAAGAGATGGTTGGAGCTCCAGCAAACAATTTTGAAGCTAGAAATTTTATTCTAAGTGCTTCTTTAGCTACATTCCACAAATTTGATATGTTTTCAATATTAAGTTCAAAACATTTTATTTTTCCTTGTAATATCTTCTATTATCCATATCTCATTTAGAAATATATTACTTAATTTCTAAAACCTTGTAGGATTTTCTGTATATATTAATGTTATCAATTTCCTAATGTATATTTCCATTATCTTATAATGATCTTATAGAAAATGTCTCCCTTCCTTAAGTTTGTTTCACATGACATTCTAATCATATTCTTACATAAGAACTTAACAATTAGTTGAAAATGTTTTATTTAAAATGCAAGGGGGACTGGTGTAGCTCAGTGGTTGAGCTCCTGCTTCTCATGTATGAGGTCCTAGGCTTAATTCCCAGTATCTCCAAAAAAAAAAAAAAAAAGAAAAAGAAAAAACAAAAAACACCAAACTATTTTTGCAAATTCATAAACTGTGAATTGGAAGAAGTGTGGTAACTTTTGATTTCTTTAAATCCCCTAAATTAATAGAAATTGTGAAAATATTAATAGCATATGTATTTACTCATTATTTCAGTAAAATTTGTTAAGTACTTATTATGCACCATATTCACTTTAAGTCCTTCAAATCCTGGTAGTTAATATCTATGGTTCTGAGGAATTCATATTCTAGTCAGGTTATCGTAGAAGAACAGAATATATGCTTTAGGAATTGTATGATTAAATTTCCAGGTGAGCACAGAGGCAAAGCATTAATCTTTCCAAGGGAATTCAAGAAAAGTTTCACAGAGAAGTTAATCAAGGTGACACTTGAAATCAGTAATATTTCACCAAATGAGGAATAGGGAGTTTAGCTTTCCATTTAGTGAAATTTCATGTTCAAGTAATTAAAAGTTATATATTGAGGCTAAAATATAGACTTGTTAAAGTAATATGCTGAGTCTTTATTATGGTAAATAGGTAGAGGTGTCTCATAGCATCCCATACTACATTCTTGCCTCCAGCAAAAAGTGATATAGTTTAGTTAGATTTTATGGTTTGAATAGCAAGCGGGTGGGAGTTGCTTGTGTATCACCAAAAAATTTAATTACATGTGTTTTATCTTCTGTCATGGTAATGTGTAAAGGGACGAATAGCACATGAAAATAAGGAAATATCAGAAGAATCAAAGCTCAAAAATCTTCCCACACTTTCTTTGAACTGACAATTTATTTGGATTAGGTGATTTTTCTTGGAGGATGCAATTACCTGGGGACATCTCTACCATATGTTTGAAACTACGTGTTGGCAACTTCAGAATTCATTTATTAGCATTTTTTCATAAGGTTACAAATTTCAGTCTTTTTACAGTCCAGATACATGTTGAATAGGTTGAATCATATCTGGCATGTAATTTTATTTTAAACCACGAATCTCTCATCAGTTCTAAATGTTATCCTCTCTTAGAAAAAGAGAGTTGCATTAAAAAAAATAATAAAAGGGAGAAAAACAGGAGGAAAAAACAGTAGTTGTACCTAACTACTTTTGAAAAGAAAAATTAAGATAGGCTAGTTAGGCCTTTTACATATTTTTTTGTAATATTTATTTAATAAAATGTTTTTTATTAACATTTATTGACTGTTAAGTATGAAGCTGGTCATTGTTCTAAAACTTCTGCATATGTTGTTTTTTCCATTCTCCGAAAAAATTTTTTAAAGTACCATTATTATATAATATTATTATTATATTACTCATTTTACATACACAGACATTGACATATAGAAAGAGTGTGCGAATTGGACATAACTACACAATTAGTAAGTGCAAAGCTAGGAATCAACTCTAGGAAATCCGTAATTTTTCACGCTGCCCTGTGTAGGTCAATGCGCGAAGAGAGGAGTTATAAATAAAGTTAGAAAAAATTCTCTGAGTATGTTTTCAGTTGTGACCTGAAGGGTAAGTAGTAGATATCTAGACGCAATGTAAGGGAAGAGCAATCCAAAAACATTTTAAGGCTCTTGGGGAATTTAAAGCAATCTAGTGTGGCTGGAGTAGAGTATATAATAGTAGAGGTGATGAGACAAACAAATACAATTATATCAGATAATTCTATAATTTACACTTTCAATTTCATAAAAATGGAAAGCCATTAGAGAGTTCTAAGCAGGAAAATGTTAAAATTTGTTCATGTGAGAGAAGTGGCAATAGATTAGTTTCTTAGAGAAATATTAAAAGATAGCCTGATAGTAATTATCACTGATGTTGCCAATCATGAATTTATAGTGATGCTACTATAATCAAAGCAGTGTTTATCCAACAAACTCAGTTGGTTGGTATAGAATCAAAGATGCCTCATGTGGCAGGATGGGGAGAGAGGGTATTGATGGAGAAGAGGTGAAGGAGGGAGCAGCTGTGTGTAAAGATGGTTTCTACGAATTCAAGATCATGAAAATTTAAAGCCAAAGACTTATTAGTTTGTGAAAATGTTATAGAAGTAACTTATTCCTTCTCTGAGGATTCAACAGATTGGTCCTTAAAATTCTAATTTGACAAAAAGCATAGTGTAGCTATGAGATTGAGGTACTAAAGGCTAGTTAGGTATACTGGACAAATATTTGGATTATTATAATGTCATTTTGGTTAGTTTATAATGCCAGTGTCACTGGTTCAATCCATAAGAATTCATTCTCTAAGAAACAGGTTGTGTCTTTTTTATTGTCAAATTCTTAAAAGATTTGATTTTAAATGTGCTACAGAACCGAGAATAATATAATGAACCTCCTTGTACCTTTCTCCTAATGTCAATAACGATCAGCTCTTGGTCAATCTTGTATCCCCCATAATTCCACTCAACCCCCAGATTATTTTGAAGCAAATGTAGATAGAATATAATTTTATACACATATATTTTAGTATATTTCTCTAAAATAAAATGACTTTTAAATATGTTCATAACCACAGAACTATTAGCACACCTAAAAATGTTTAAAAATAATTCCCTAATATCATTAAATATCCATGGTGTACATTTCCCTTATCTCATGATTCACTCTTTTATTTTGAATCAGAATCCAAATAAGCTCCATGTATTGAAATTGTTTGATATCTGTGTTATATCTCATTAAACAGACAGATTCCCTTTCTCTCTCTCTCTCTCTCTCTCTCTCTCTCTCTCTCTCTCTCTCTCTCTCTCTTCCCCCCCCCCTTTAGTAACAATTTATTTAAACTAGTGAATACATTTGTTCTATAGTTTAACCACGTATAGATACAGCTAATCGCATTCCTGGTGGCATTTAACATGCCTTCTCATCCTTTTGCTTAATTTCCTCGCTATTATGACAAATACCACACAATGGGTTGGCTTAACAACATGAATGTATTGGCTCATAGTTTCAGAGGTTAGAAGGGTTGCTTCCTCCCAGGGCAAAGTCTTACTTCCTCCTGTGGTTGGTAGCATTCTTTCTGGCTGGTAATCCTTGTGTTCCTTAGCTTCCCCAACACATGGCAATGTCTTCTTCTTCTTCTTCTGGGTTCCATTGACTTCCAGTCTCAGGCCCCTCCCTATAGATTTCTCTCATAAAACCATCAGTAATAAGATTAAGGACCAAACTCATTCAGTTGGGTTACACTTTAACTAAAAATAGTATCTTCAAAAGATTCTATTTATAATGGGTTCTCACACCCATAGGAATGGATTAAGATTAAGAATATTTTTTCTGGGACACTTAATTCAACCTCCCCATATCCCTTTTTATCTTAGAAATTAGTAGCTCTAGCTAAAGGTGTATTCAAATACAGGTGTGATTTTGTGGCAGGAACCCTTCATAGATAATGTTATGTACCTCCATCAAGAAGCACATAAAGTTTGGTTGTATCTTTTGTGCTGTTAGCAGCCACTGATGATCAATTAAAATCCTTTTAATTGTATAGGATTAAAAATGGTAATATCCTTATTTATCACTTATTTTTCGTTTAGTATCTAGGCTATTTTTATAAATAGAAACCTCCCTATTGGCAACCCTGTTACAGATTTAACATCAGAAAATCTATAATAAAGCTTGGTTCCACCCCACCCCCATTTATCATTTTTTCCATTGGTAACCTGAAAAGGAGACCAGAGAAGGCTGAGTGTGTGTAACATTATAAACTCATTGATTAAAACATATTTGAAGTGTTTCAGTTCATGGCAGGTATTATAGCATTAGTTGGGCCATTCAGGAATCAGATGCTGAGGCAGAGTAGAGTAAGAAATTTCTCGAAGATATCTCTTGTAAAAATTAACAGTGGGAGAAAACACAACCGGGCAGGGAAACCCTCAGACTGCACTACTGATCTGACAAAGTCCTGGCCAACCTAACACAGAGCCCTGGAGCAAAGGTTGCTGGAAGAGAAGCTTCATATTGGACAGAAGTGGCCTGGCCCTAGTGTCTTCCTTGTGCTCGGTGACTGTGGGCTGAGTGGGAAGAATGTGAACTCAATTTGAAAGTTCAGTGTTATTTATTTGACCTTATGGTAGAACAGGAGACTAAAGTCCTTCCCAATTACCCAACTTTTTGCAGGTCCCTATGATAGGGACCTCACTCCTGTATCACTCAGATATTTAAGGGTTGACAACAGTCACATCACTGACCCTTCTCATGTGATACTGTTCTTGCCCTACTAACTTGGGTGTGGTGTAGGTCAGTTTCAGAGCCTTCCCCTTGGTCTTTCCTGAATATGATGGTACTTACCTTACCAGAGAAAATTTCAATGTACACTTTATTCCAGCTTCTAGTGAGGTGGTCCACAGATCCATTGGACACACCGAAGCCAGTCACTGACTAGGATTCAGATAGTCATGATGTCTATTCTGGTCTCTAATATCCTGTCAACTAAGATACTTTTCTAAAAAATATCTGTATATCTATATTGACCCTTTGTACAGCAAACTGACTAAATAGCCATGTGTATCTTTGAGGAAGAACTGGGGAAATTAGTACAGTATTTTTTTAATTTATTTTTATTTTTTAAAGATACTTAGATTACATAAATGTTACATAAAAAATATAGGGGTTTCCCACATGCCCCACTCCCCACATTTCCCACGCTTTCCCACATTAACAACATCCCTCATTAGTGTGGCACATTCATTGCAATTGAACACACTTTGGATCATTGCCACTAAGCATGGATTATAGTTTACATTGTAGTTTACACTCTTTCCCACACAATTTTGTAAGTTATGACAAGATATATAATGGCCTATATCTGTCATTGCAATGGCATTCAGGACAATTCCTAAGTCCCAAAAAAAGCCCCTGTATTACACCTGTTTTTCCCTCTCCTTGACCTCAGAACCTCCAGTGGCCACTGCCTCCACATCAATGATATAGTTTTTTCCATTGCTAGAATCACAATAAGTCTATAATAGAATACCAGTAAGTCAACTTTAGTCCATAGTTCATTCTCCAATTCTGAGGATTCTGGACAGTGATGTCTACTCCACCTCTAATTTGAGAGGGGGCTTTGATCCCATAGGGCTGATGGATGGGACTCTCTTGCTTGCAGTTATAGACTCTTTCAGTTCCTTGGTATGGTGGTTGTCCATCATCACCTCCTTGTTAGTTGTCCTGGGTTAGACCAATGAGCTGGAGAGTAGGCGTTGCAACTCCATTGAGATTTGGGGCCCAGCTGACACATGGACAGCCCAGAGATTTAAGTCTCTTGGATATACACCTACTAATTCTAGTACTAATTGTAGGTTCAAATAGAAGAACAGAAGAGCCATGTGTAGGGAACCACAACTGAGTTGAATTCTCACACTGGGGAGCATAAATTCCAACGTAGGGCCACCTTGGCCAAGCACCTAACTTCTGGGCCATCTCTGCCCTGACTATAGTGTCTGGATGTCTCCAGAGCCCTCAGGAGCCCCATTATTTTGGGTAGTATCTACTTTGGCATGTAATGAGATCCTGCTGAGACATACATAAGCATAACCTCTGGAATGAACTCTTGATGCACTTTGAGGTCTCTTAGCCATAGAAACTCATTTGTCTTTACCTTTTCCACTTTTTGGTAAAGGTCTTTTTCTGTTGCATTGCTAGATGGTGATTGGTAGTAATTCCTCAGTGCCAGGGAGGATTATCCTGGGGAGTCATGTCCCACACTGGGGGAAAGGTCATATATGTATATGCTGAATTTGGCTTAGAGACAGGCCACAGCTGAGCACCAAAGAGACTCTCAGGAGGTAACTTTTAGGCACCCTATAATACTAGGCTGTTTCAATTTCAAGAATAAAGGTTCATAAGCACAGTCATCAATATCAAGGGTCTGTCAATGGACCATCCTCCTTCACTAGTCATTGCCCCTGTACTTAGGGGATTCTTGCTGTTCCATTAGAGAATGTGGCAGAGCTCCCCAGGATGGGAATTCAATATTCTTTTGGTTATTGTGTGAACCTCCACCCACCATGACAATGCTCCGTAAACACTTGAACACATTTATATACCTTATATGTATGCCCAGGTGAGCTTCCGCACATGTATCCCCCATCACAGTCACTCCACACCAATGATTCTCCCTTGTCACAGTTGTAACCCTTCTTTGATCCAAAAACTCTTAAAAAATGAAGCCAAATAAATTAGTAAAAAAATGAAATAATAATGATAGTTTTAAAAATAAGAAATAAAATACAAAAAATTAAAAAGATAAAAATAAAAATAAAAATTGGGATAATAAAAAATAATGAAAAAATAGTTTAAAAGTTTTTTTTTTGACATTTTGCCTTTCAGTAATGTAGGATCTGTTGTGCTATATGTACAGGGACATTTTCTTCCATTTATTCCCCCAGTGTCTTACTTTTTTCAATTTGTCTTCAAAGAGGTTTTAGGTTACAGAAAAATCATGTACCAAATACAGGGGACTCCCATATACCCAACATTGTCCCCAAAATGTTCTCTGTTCCATCTATTCCACTCCTCCCTCCCTCTTCCCTCAGGACCCATGGCAAATCCTAGACTTCATTTCTTGAAGGACAAGATAGATAGTTAACTTGCAACACTGAGAACTTGACACACTGGTCTGTACTCCCCTATTAGGCAGCAGGCATGCTCTTGAGAGACTCCCGTCCCTCTATTTGAGAACAGAGCAGCCTTCCAAGAATGGGAGTCCACTGCCTTCCCACTTCTTATGTGGGTCTCCACCCACTTATATAACACTGTGACAAGATAAACACTCACACACTCCCTAGAAGCCTGCCCCAGACATGCCCTGTCCTGAATGCCCCCCACATCGAACACCCTAAACCAGTAACCTTCCCCTGCCATATTTGCCGAAGAACATTCCCAACGTTGTAGTTTCAACCACATACCCACCAATCCCCAGTGTTCACCTGCTCCCTCCACCCAGTTCCATGGGTGGTCTATTCCACCCTCCCCACCCTACACCCTGACAAACCAGCACCACCCAACCCAATAGTATCACTGCACCACTGTCATTCCCCTCTACTGTACAACTACACACTTCCACATTATCATAGAATTTGCCCATATGGGCATTGGCTCACAACCTTCTTATCTCTATAAACGTATCTTCCAGACTCTAACTCTGTGAGTCTGCTCAATTTGCTTAATTCATATCA
>PVKH010021617.1:0-14289 GCA_004027955.1 Chaetophractus vellerosus | reverse complement strand
TTCCTGCTCTCCCTGAGCTTCTCTCCTCACCAGACCCACTTCCCCATCCATTCTCCCTCAGCTCCCCTCTCCTTTCTTCCTCCCCATGTCCTCCCTCCACCTCCAAGACCTCCACCCCCCACCCCAAGGTTTTACAGAAGCCCCCCTTCCTCCCAGCTTGCCTATTAACCCAACCTGGTTACTCAGCTGAAAGTGAATGGGCATGGATATGTATGAGTGTGGAAATCAGATTTGGAAAACATTCTCCAGACAGCCTTGAGTTATCAGAATGAGGCTCCTGATGAAATGACTGGGGCATTCTGAGATGAGCAGGCATGGCTGGTGCAAGGCCTTGTTGCGTGGGTTTGTCCCCCAGATTATTCCCTGACACACCCTCCTTCTTCCATCCCAGAACCTTCCTGCACCCTGAGTTCCACCCCAACCCTCACTTCTGCTCCCGCCTTCTCTCATTCCCAAATTGCTCCCAGAGATGAAGCTCTGTGCTGAGATCCAGCTTAGGGACTGGGGGGGAGCTTGATGGTTTTGTTTACACTTAAATAAGTTTTTAGGAAAAACTAGAATTGGGTAAAATGAGGCCTGAGATAATCAGATCTTTCCCCAAAAAGCAGAAAGCGGCCAGGCGTTCAATAGGCTGTGAAGCACAGCCACGCAGGCGAGGCCACGCGGGAAGGAACCATCTGGTTCTCTGACCGCAGAAGCAGAGTGCAGCGTGAACGTAGATAGTTGGGAAGAAGCAGACTAGACTCAGGCTCAGGGAGGTACCTGATGGGGTGGACTAAGACCCCAAACCTTACAAGTGGAAGCAAGAGTCAGTGTAACAGGGCGCGATTCTGGGCCGGCAGATGCAGAAAGAAAAACAGGAAGGAAGGAGTTCAGGTTTGAGTAAATTCAAATCTGAACAGGAGAACATCTTGGGTCCCAGGTGCCTGCTGCTCCTCCCTCGGCCCTTGGCCGCCCTCACTGTGGGGTCATCAGGGCTGGCAGTCGCCTGCCTCTTCAGTCTCTCTCCCCAACCCCACTGCTGCTTGGTGGTCCCTGGATGCTGCTACCGAGGGCTGCATCCGGGTGTTCTCTCGAGCTGCCTCCGAGCATCTGTCTCAGTGTTCAAGGAGGGAGGCAGCAGGAGGCGGAGCTATGTGGATGACACATCACTTAACTGTCTCAGTCATCAGGATGGACGAGTCAAAGTGGCCAGGTCAGGGTCCAGGGAAGCTAAACCACCCCTGGGCCTGGCCATCCAGGGTGCCTGGGGCAGGAAGGGAGTGGCCCCTGCTCAGACCGCCCTGGGAGGACACACGGGGCTTTCTTAAGAGCTGGGGGCAGGCTTGTGAGAGGGAAGTGGAGCTGGAGCATCCAGGGCCAAGGAACAGGGCTGGGACATGCCAGAGAGGCTGCAGCCCGGCTCCGGGGCCAGGTACTGCCGCCTGCTCTGCCCTGGCCCCCGGTCTCCCTCTCTGTTTCAGGCTCTGTCTTCTGCCTCCTCTTCCCTGCAGCCCTAGCCCTTGGTTCTCTCCCTCTCTTGGGACCTTCCACCTGCCCCAGCAGATGCCCCCACGACAGCCTCCCTGGACAGTTAGCAGAGCATATTTATATATTTTATTTCTAAAATCTGCACAGTTTTGCAAAGAATTTTCTTATTTCTGCTCTGTGGAGGGAAAAATTCCTGTCTAAGACAAGAAGATACATTGTTTCCCATGGAGACACTATCCAGTGTGGAACAATAATTGGTCTTCATTCCTACAATTTAATCAAGGTCAAAGTTCTACATTTGTGCCGCTATGCTAGAGTTATTGCTATCCTTTAAAATAGTTCAGCCTAGAGTGTCCTGGATAGCCCAGGACTGAAGGGGTTTCCAGGCTGTGGGACTTTCAGTGCCAAAACCAGGAAATTCCTAGGCTAACCTGGAGGAGATGGTCACCCTAAGTGTGCTCTAAATAGGTGTCTTGGTTTTAATCCTCAGCCTGGGGGAAGCCAGTCGCCCTGACTGGGAGTGTGCGCTCCACGCTGGCTTGCTGGCACTCCATCAAAGTCCCGAGGTGGCGCCTGCCAGCCCTTCAGTGACCTTTATCCACATCCACCAGAAGTCGTACTGATGAGCACAAGGATGTCAGAAATCGGATTTCACTGATGAAATTATTGGCTTTGTTCATTAGCACAACAGATGGTAGAAATGGTCTTTCACTGGTGGGATTAGTGGTGTTTTGACAAGTTGGCTAAAAATATGGTGGAAGCATCTCTGGCCTGACACAAACAGGGATGGAAATGTGTGGTGCCCGTGGCCCACGCCCTCAGCTTGCTTCCCGTGTCCGGACACAGATTCTGGGGGCTCGTGGCCACCTGAGGCTGACTTGGTGCTCAGCCACGTTGCCTTTCCCTTTGTGAAATGTGCCTAGGAGAGTGCTGCCAGGGCACCCCAAGGACAGAGAGCCGGGCTGTCGTCGAGCTTCCCGAGCAGCCAAGGCTGTTTTACGTCTGCTTCATCAGCTGTCTCTGTGGGGCCAGGCTCAGGCCAGCTGGCTTTCGGTGGGCTGTGTCCATGGGGGCTAGAAGGCTCCTGGTTCTATGCCCCTAATCCTGTCTCTGGGAAGCCAATGATAAGAGTCCATTATATATATATAAAGAAAGAGTCCAGTGGTTCTGCATGCCCACATTGGCCAGGTCGCTTTGCAGTACAATATTAAAGGGGGTAGAGGGGATCGAGACACAAAATTGAATACTCTGTAGAGTATAACCACAATTGAGGGAGAAAAAACTATCAAATCCTTCAGCCCAAACTCTGTCTCAACACTCCCTTGGTTACAAGAGTTTTTCCTGTTCAACTGCCTGTGTGCTCTCTGTGTAGACAAAATTGTTGTACACACACCAAAGCAAAAAGCACAGAGTTAGAGGAAACACCAGTTTCCATCCCCTGCTTCCAAAAGAGAAGGGTTGCAGTGTCAGGACAACCAGGAGGCGGTGTCCAGCTGGCAGCTGGACAGAGAGGCCTGGGGGTCAGGGCAAAGGTGGATGAGCTAAAGGGGAGATTCTGAGCCAAGGAGGGCAGTGCAGTTGTCCAGGTGAGGGTGCCGCTTGCAGTTCTTGGGGAGGGGCTCCCCACCCAACCCACGGAGAAAGTGACAAGAACAGGGGCATCCTGCATGCAAACCAGCCTGAAATGTGGGCTGCAGGGGAAGCTGTGCCTGGTGGGTGGGTGGGAGGCAGGGTGCGAGGTGGGAGAACTTGCCCTTTTCCTCCCTTCCCAGGGGCCCAAGTTGACCAAGGTGTTGGGCTCAGGAGGTGATAGGAGCCTCTGCACAGTTCATTTTCTCCTTCCTGTTGCACAGGAACCTGCTGAAAAAAGAAATATTCAACATCCAATTTAACAACCATCGCAAGGTTCAAAAGCCCTACCAGAAGAGAGTGACCTACCTGTGCTACCAGCTGAAGCTTTTGCCTGGCGGCTCCATACTTGACCAAAACTGCTTTCAAAACCAGGTGCCAAGGGGCAGTCTCGGGGCAGGGTAAAGAGAGCTAGATCCATCCCACTGCAGGGACAGCAAGTGCAATGCGAGCCTAGAAGCTCCTCAGTTGCCCTTTCACTCCCTCTGCATCTTCTCAGCCTTCGGTCCTGCTCAGCCGGTCTGACGTGGGAACACTCCACATCGTTTCCCAACCCCAAGGCCTCGTGCAAAGCCGTCTCTTCCTGCTTTGGGCAGTTACTGTTCAGCCCCTTGGGCTCTCAGCTCAGTTGCTGCTTGAGGGTAGCTACCCTCACTCCCGGGGGGGCCTACCCCCCAGCTTCAGCGTGGCACCTTCCTCCTTGGCAGCACTTGCCACGGTGCAAAACTGCACTGGAGAGGGCGGCTGCTGGCCCCACGTCTGCCTCCCCCGCATCACCATTGTGCCCCCAGTGCCGGAGCGAGTGAGTGGAGGAATAAATGGATTGCGTGGTGTCCCCCGAGGGCCACTGTGACTTCCAGGGGCTCCAGCACTTGGATGACCTTAAGATCCACTGGCCCAGAATGACATCCTCTGCAGGCCCAGAGGAGAGGCCACCCTCGGTCCTTGCCCGTGTGCCTCCTTACCCACCAGCCTGAGCTGGAGCCTGCTCTGGAGCCAACCACAGAGCTAGAGTCAAAGCCAGCTCCAGAGCTAACTTTCCCTTAAATAAAAAATAAATTAAAAAAATAAAACAATTAATATTAAGATCCCAGGAAGGAGGACTTGGGACTCCTCCCCAGTGAATTTCCAGTTCTGGTTTTCTCAAGACATGTGACCTGCAGCCAGCTGCTCCTTTATTTAATTTTCCCCTCCTCTCGTGCACCACCCACCCGCAGCCCCTCTGGCACACGTGGCTCACCTCCACCCTGAGCCGGCGGGTGTTCTCCCAAGGGCCAGCTCAATGAGTACCTTCTGTGCCAAGCCCTGGCTTGAACCATCTTTGGGACACCTGGAAATAAATTCAAGGTGATGTCCACTCTCGAGTGGTGAGAGATACACTTAAGCAGAGCATTTCAATGTACTGTGGTGAGTGCTGAGATGGAAGGAGACTGTGGGGTACAGAGGCAGATACTCCCCCCAGTGTGCAGTCAGGAAAGCCCTCCTGGGGGTGGTGACCCCTGAAGCAAAGCTGAAGATAAAGCAGGGCAGGGCTTTCCAGCAGAGCCTGGGAAAGATGGGGAGGTAAGAAATGACCAAGGTGCCTGTGAGGTGTGAGTGGGGGCTTGGGGGCTCAGGGATGGGATGAGTCAGGGGAACCTCGAACAGTCTGATTCTGTGGCGTGTAAAGATGAGGGGGCTGGGGTGGGAGACGTGGCCGGGAGGGGGCAGGACTGGGAGTGCCAGGGGCCAGGAGCAAGGGTGGCCGGCGCTTCTCCAGCCTCCAGCAGGCTCTGCCCCTCTTCTGGGCAGGGTGGCCACATGTCGGCCCGGCTCCGGTTATTACTGCTTTCCTTCCTATTTCCTGGATAAGAAAACTGAGACTCTGGGAGACACCAACTTTGTGGCCTTGAGCAGAGCTAAGCTTTTGTGCTCAACCCTGTAAAAATGGATGCAAAAATGCATTCCTCATGGGGTTGCCGGGTGTCTGGGCTTCAGTGACATGCTGCAAATCACACTCTGCCCGACACCTAGTTGCTGCTGGGTTAATGGCACCCCACAGCCTCCAGTCCCCTCCTCATTCCCCCTTACTCGAGGGTGCATTGCCGACACGAGCTGAGCTCCTCCGAGGCCTGCTTAGTCTAAGGCTCGGTGGGAGCCACCGCTGCAGGCATTACCGGCACCTGGCACGAGTCCCAGGACCAAGCCAGGTCTCTCACCGGCCCCGCCCTTCTCCCTCCCACTCTGACCCGCTCCTTGAGGTCCCCAGGTTGAAACACGTTTAGGCAAACTTCTGGCCACGAGCCCCTCATCACCCCCTCCACCCTCAGCCATGCAACCCCTCATCACTCCTTCTCTTTCTCTGGGGCCCTCCCCAGAACGGCAGACATGCGGAAATTCACTTTATTGAAAAGATCAATTCAATGTCACTGGAGGAAAACCAGCGATACGAAATCACCTGCTACATCACGTGGAGCCCCTGCCCCGACTGTGCCTCCCAGCTGGTGGACTTCATCCAGGAGCACTCCAACCTGAGCCTGAAGCTCTTCGCCGCCCGCCTCTACTTCCACTGGCGCTGGGACTACATCACGGGGCTGCAGCAGCTGAAGAACTCCAAGGTCTCGGTGGCCGTCATGAGCACCCAGGGTGAGCAGGGGAGAGCTGAGCCGCAGTGCGCAGCCAGGAGGGCCGGCCGAGGGGAGGGGGCGGTTCTGGGGCGGAGAAGCCCCTGGGGCCAGAAGGATGGCGGCCCAGCTGCGGCCCAGGACCTGATTCCACCAGGAACCCAGGAACGGAGAATTGTGGGGAGGAGATAAGGCCCCCCCGGGGGAGGAAGAGAGGAGAGGAGCAGCCCACTGCCCCTGGGGCCCCACTTGCTTCTCCTTGTTCACCTCAGACTTTGCTGACTGCTGGGAAAACTTTGTGGACCACGAAGAGCAGGCCTTCTGGCCCTGGCAGAAGCTGGAGCAATGGTGTGATAACATAAACCGGCGGCTGGGGAAGATCCTGAAGGTCAGACTCTGCCTCTGCGGGCCGGGGTCTCCACATCTGCTCCCCACCCCTCCCCTACCTGACTTTCCCTGCTGCAGCCCCCTCTGTCCTTCCTCACTCTTGCTTCCCACACCCCCCCACGTGCACACACAAGCCCTTCTCTTGTCTCCCTCCAGGGGCTCCCACCTTCCTTTCCACGTTCCCCTCTCTTACACTGTCACCTTTCTGTTTCTCTCAAGGCCTTACCTGGCCCTCCTTGCCCCAGGTCTTTTCTGTGTCTGGGTTTTAGCTTTACCTCTCTCTCCCTTCCCACACTGTGCTTCCTTATTTCTCCCTTTCTCTCTCAACAGGACTTGAATCCGGATGATTTAAACAATGACTTCAGGAAGTTGCAACTTGAACCCCCATCCACAAGCAGTGATTCAGAATAAACCATCCCTGGAACATCTCAGAGCCCTCCAAGCAGCTGGCCCTCACGAACAAGTAGTGGGCTTCACAGACGTACTCCAAGCTAGCCTTGGCCCAAGTCTAGAAGACCTGTATTTTTCTGTGGTTTTTTATTTCCTTTTAAAGTGAGTGCATATTTTTATAACTGGAAAAAAAACAACAAATAAAGATAAAATTTTAAGTCCGGGTGTAAAATCTGGTTTACTTTCTAAGGGGGGAGATAATAAAAATTAGTATAAGGGACTTTCATTCTACAGCACAGAAGGAAAATAATTACTTGAGAATTCCATGTATTATCTAGAATAGTTGGATTATTTTATAGCCCAAATATCATCTGTTCTTTCTCAGTATCTAATCTGTATCTAAATAGATAAAGCTATATCACAGAGGCATCCATAAAATTGAATTTTTAAAACTTTAGAACTGTGTTCTTCAGGGTTCTTGATTAAAGCAACAAAACCCAACTCTGGCTCACTGAAACAGAAAAAAAAAAACAAACGATTTATTAAAAAGATGTTGGATGGGGAGAAGGTCTATGGGAAGATGGCAGAGTAGGAAGCTCCAGGAATCAGTCCCTCCACCAAAATAACCATTGAACAGACAGGAACTGTCTGAATCAACTCTCTTGGAACTCTGGAGTCTGGCGTGCATCATCCAGGAAGAGCTGGACAAGAAGGCAGGTAAATGATGGAAAGTACTGGTGAATTTCACCCTCTATGCAGTGACTACCATCCCCCCTACCCCAGCCACCTGGCAGGTAGCAGTGGGGATGGCAGCCCAGGCTCCTGGTGCAGGTTGCTGGTGCCAGGGTGGGCTATAACTGAGGCAGGATAGAATAGGGACCTAAGGAGGAAGTGGGCAGAGAACCAAATAAGCCACAAAAACAGAAACTGAGGCAATAGCCTGCTGACTCCCATATGCAAGTCAGGAAGGGGCAGCTTATAAGCACATACCCAAGGGCTGAGTTATCAGAAGGCAGCCAGCAGCAGCATTCCATGGCGGGACAGAGGGAAGGGGCAGGAGGGGCTCCCCCATCACGACCACCCACTTTCAGGTTAGCTCATGCCTCATGGACAGTGACCAGAAGCCAATCACCACTGGACAGCAACCCCAACCTCCTAAGAGAATCAAATCACCCAACAGAGTTCCCTGCTTAGTCTCAAATATGCCAGTCAGTACAGACCTTGGAGTCCTGTACCCATTAAACAGGGGACCCCAGGGCAGAACTTGGCATTTTTCTCCTTTCAAAATGCCTGCCTTCATCCCTGAAGGTGTACTTCTTTTTCTTGCTTTGCCGCCCAATAAAGTCTTTGCTTGCTTGATTAATCTGTGTCTCATCCTTGAATTCTTTCTTGCAATGAAGCCAAGAACCTAGACTTCATCTCTGATAACATAAGGACCTAGTTCTCCAAGATCCAGGGGCGTGTGGTCTGACCACTCATCACCAAAAGACCAGAAATGTTAGAGAGTCATTCTGACTGCTTGGGAGCAGCTACTTTAGATGGCAGGGGGCCAGCCCTGAGGGTGGCCATTGCTCCAACCCCTCTCAGGGAAAAGTGGCAGAAGATTCTTAAAGAAGCAGTAGCTATTTTTCCCCTCCTCTTGACACTTTCCATTTCTTGTTTGGGAGGAGAAAATAATTTTGAAAAGTTGCAAATTGATGGCTCCAGCCCTTAACAACAACAAACTTGCAATCCCTGAGGAGTGGGAAAACTAGATTTCCAGAGTTACAACAACATAATAGTCAGAATGTCCAGTTCTCCACAGAAAATTACAAAATACACAAACGCATGGGAAAGTATGGCACATTCACAGGAAAAAAAATAATTCCCAGAAACCATCCCTGAGGATGTTCGTATATTGTAACCATTAGGCTGTAAATCAGCCATCTTAAATACATTGAATTGAATGCTAAAGGAATCCGTATACAGAGAACTAAAGGAAATAGGAAAATGATTTCTGAGCAAATAAAGAGATGGAGATCATAATAAGAAACCAAACAGAAATTTTGCAAAGTACAGTAATTGAAATGAAAAACTAATTAGTTTCAGCAGCAGATTTGAACAGGCAGAAGAAAGGATCAGTGAACTTGAAGAGAAGACCATAGAAATTATCCAATGTGAGGGGCAGAAAGAAAAATAACAAAGAAAAATGAACAGAACCTGAGAACCTCGTGAGAAACCAAGTGTGGCAGCAAAAGCATCATTGGAGTGCCAGAAAGATAAAAGAGAGAGAGAAAGGGTCAGAAAAAGTATTTGAAGGAAAATGGCTGAAAATTTCCCAAATCTGATGAAAGACATGAATATACACATCCAGGAAGCTCAACAAAAACCAAGTAGGATAGATTCTAAGAAAACCACATAAAGACACATCATAGCAAAGTTGTCAAAACCCAAAGGCAAAGAGAGGACCTTGAAAGCAGCAAGAAAAAAATGACTTGTCACACGCAAGGGCTCCCCAATAAGATTAACAGCAGATTTTCCACCAGAAACCATGAAGGCCAGAAGACGTGGGATGATATATTTGAAGTCCTTAAAGGAAAGAAAAACTGTCAGCCCCCCTCCTTCGACCTCTGCTGCCACAGCTGCTACACAGGAAGAAAGAAAGCGAGAGAAGAGCCCACGTCTACTGTCATCCAAGTCCTTCTGCTGCACCTCCCCAAATAGTATGATATTTGCCTATGCCAAGCTTGCCTGCACCCCAGCTCTGATCCGAGCTGGATCCAGAGTTGTGTGCAGACCGATTTCTGCATCAGTATTATCTCAACCAGAGGATAGGACTGGAGAAGGTTCTACAGTATTTAATCGGGCCCAGAATGTTGTTTCTCAGCTAATCCAAAGGGAGTTTCAGACCAGTGCAATCAGCAGAGACATTGATACTACTGCCAAATTTATTGGTGCTACTGCTGCTATAGTAGGAGTGGCTGGCTCTGGTGCTGGTTTTGGAACAGTCTTTGGCAGCCTCATCATTGATTATGCCAGAAACCCTTCGACGAAGCAACAGCTGTTCTCATATGCTATCCTGGGATTTGCCTTGTCTGAAGCTATGGTATCTTGTGTTTGATGGTTGTTGTCTTGATTCTGTTTGCCATATAACAAAAGTCACTGCTTGAAATGTTGGCATTCATATTAATTACAGTTGTAATTCTATGTATCTTACTGTGTCTCCAAAACCTAGTGTTGGTGTCACGGAATGTACATTATTTCCAAAGTCATTTCATTAAAGATGGAAACTTAAAAAAAAAAAAGTCAACAAAGAATTCTGTATCTGGCAAAATTATCTTTCAAAAATGAAGGAGAAATTTAGACACATACAGATAAACAAAAGCTGAAAAAGTTCATTACCAAAAGACCAGAAATGTTAGAGTCCTTCTGACTGAAACAAAAGGACACGAGCCAATAACCTGAAGCCATAAGAAGAAATAAAAGACTTCGGTTAAGGTAACTACATAGGTAAATATAAAATCCTTCATTATTGTAATTTTGGTTTATAATTCCTCCCCCCACCTTCAACTCATCTGACTAAGCAAGCAAATGTATAAAATAGCATTATAAATCTATGTTAAAGAGAAGGTAATGCATAAAGATGTAATCAGAGACAATAATGCAATGGGGGAGAGACAGAGATATATAGGAATAGAGAGTTTGTATACTACTGAAACTAGGTTAGTACTAATCAAAATAGGTTGCTACTAGTTTAAGATGTTCATTGTATTTGCAAAGGTAATTACTAAGAAAATATAGAGAAAAGGAAAGAAGAAAGGAATCAAAATGGTACACTCCAAAAGTCAAATAATTACAAATAGAGCAGCAATGGAGTAATTGAGGAACAACAAAAATGGCAAAGCATACAACAAGTAGCTAAATGGAAGAAGTGAGTTCTTTACTCTTAGTTATCACCTTAAATATCGATAGATTAAACTCCCCTATTAAAAGGCAGAAATTGGCAAATTGGATGAAAACGCATGATCCATTATATGCAGTCTATAAGAGACTCACTTTAGGTATAAAGACACAAGGAGGCTGAAAGTAAAAGGGTAGAAAAGATATTTCATGCAAACAGTAATCAAAAGAGAGCCAGAGTGGCTATATTATTTCATACAAAACAGACTTTAAGTAAAAAAAGATTATAAGACACAAAGATATCACATATTGATAAAAGAGTCAATCCAGCAAGAAAATATAATGATTATAAATATATATGCATCTCACAACAGAGCCCTAAAATATATTAAGCAAAAATAGACATAATTAAAGGGAGAAATAGATAGTTCTACAAAATAGTTGGAGAATGTAATAAACCACTTTTAATAATTGATAGAGCATCTAAGCAGCAGATCAATAAGTAAACAGAGGATTTGAACAACACTATTAACCAACTGGACCTAATGGACATATATAGAGCACTCCAACAAACAACAGCAGAATACACATTCTTCTCAAGTGCTCATGGAATATTTAGGCCACAAATCAAATCTTAATAAAAAAATTTAAATATTGAAATCATACAAAGCTTCTTCTCAGACCACAATGGAATGAAGTTAGAAATCAATAACAGAAGGAAAACTGGAAAATGAACAAATATGTAGGAATTAAAAACACACTGTTGAACAAACAATAGATCAGAAAAAGAAATCACAAGGGAAACTAGGAAATATCTTGAGGGGAATGAAAACACAACATACCAAAACTTATGGGATGCAGCTAAGGCAGTGCTCAGAGGGAAATTCATAGCTCTAAATGCCTAGATTAAAATAGAAGAAAGAGCACAAGTTAATAACCTAACTTCCACCTAAAGAAACTTGAAAAAGAAGAGCAAACTAAACTCAAAGTTAGTATAAGAAAGGAAATAGTAAAGATGAGAGCAGAGAAAAATAAATAGACAATAGAAAAACAATAGAGAAAATCAACAAAACCAAAGGTTGGTTTCTTCAAGAGATCGATAAAATCAACAACCCCAAAGCCAGACTGGTAAAGAAAAAGAGAGTACACAAATAACCAAAATCAGCAATGAAAGCGGGTACTTTACTACTGACCTTACAGATATAAAAAGGATTATAAGAGGGTTCTATTATCAATTATGCTGACAAATTAGAAAAACTAGATGAAATGGAAAATTTCTTAGAAACATACAAATTACCTCATTTAGCACAAGAAGAAATAGAAAATCTCAACAGACCTATTACAAGTAAGCAAAAACTTCCCAACAAAGAAAAGTTCAGGACCAGATGGTTTCACTGCTGAATTCTACCAAACATTTAAATAGATATAACACCAATACTTCTCAAATTCTTCCAAAAAATAGAAAAGGAGTGATTACTACCTAACTCATTCTATGAGGCCATTGAAGCTAAGTTGGTATCTTTTCCAATTAGTAGGTTAATAATGTAGGTTGTGTAATATAAACGCCAGGGTAATCACAGAGAGTATTTTAAACATATACAGAAACAGAAAGGAGGAAGTGATCAGTCAGATAGATCACAAAAGATCAACTATACAGAAAAAGAAGTTGTAATAAAGGAAAAGAGAGAGAAAAAAGATATTTGATAAAGGATTGATATCCAGCATAGATAAAGAAATCCTTCAACTTAACAACAAAAAGAAAAACAACCCAATTAAAAAATGGGCAAAAGACTTGAACAGACATTTCTCCAGAGAAGATATACAAATGGCCAGAAAGCACGTGAAAAGATGCCCAACATCACGAGCCATCAGGGAAATGCAAGTCAAAACCACAATGAGATACCATTTCACACCCAGTAGAACAGCTGCTATTAAAAAAAAAAAAAAAGAAAATAACAAGTGTTGGGAGAGGATGCAGCGAAACAGGAACACCCATTCCTTGCTGGTGGGAATGTAAAATGCTGCAGCCGCTGTGGAAGATGGTTTGGCGGTTCCTCAGGAAACTAAGTATAGAGTTACCATATGACCTGGCAATCTCACTACCAGGTATATACCCAAAAGAAGTGAAAGCAGGGGCTCTCACCGATATTTGCACATGGATGTTCATAGCTGCATTATTCACAATAGCCAAAAGATGGAAGCAACCCAAGTGTCCATTAACTGATGAATGGATAAATAAAATGTGGTATACACATACAATGGAATATTATTCAGCTGTAAAAAAAGAATGACGTCTTGAAACACGCGACAACATGGATGAACCTTGAAGATATGTTGAGTGAGATAAGCCAGACACAAAATGACAAGTGCATGAGCTCTCTGATTTGAAACAATTAGAATAAGCAAACTCATCGCGTCAGAATCCAGAATATGGGTTACCAGGGGATGGGGTGGGGCTAGGGAATAGGATTTGGGGCCTTAAAATGTGCAGCGTTCCTATTTGGAGCTATGGAAACATTTTGGTAATGGAGGTGGTGATGAGAGCACAGCAGCATGAATGCAACTAACAGCCCTGAGATATATCAGAATAGGATTAAAGGGGAAATGTTAGGTTAGAGATATATGGTAACAGGATAAAAAAATAAAATTTTAATCCATGGAACTACACTACACAGATAGTGAACCCTAAGTTAAACCACGGGCCTTAACTAATAGTACAATGATAAAAATGCGCTATCATCAATTGTAAAAACAATTCCACACCAATGCAAGGTCTTGGCGGTGCTGTGGTAAATGGGAATCCTGTATTTTATGCGTGATTGTTCTGTAAACCCACAACTTCTCTAATAAAGGAAACATTAAAAAACAAAAACAAAAACGGTGCACTAATAGGACCTAGCCCAGAGAGCCGTGCTGCTTACCCAGTTAGCACACGTGACTCTCCAGACCTGACACGTGTGACAACTTGCACCCGGGTGCTTATGGGGACCCAGAATTGGGGTCAAAGCTCCAAGCTGAGGACAAAATAGGCTAAATACTCCACTTTCTGAAGAGAGTTGTCAAAAATGCTAATGATTAGGGCTGGCCTCTATCTCTGCCCAGGGAACTAAGAGGCAGCAGAATCAACCATCCCTTCCACACCAGCCACACCCTTCACCCTCCCCACCTCCTCCATTGCCTTCTTTTATCCGCGAAACCAGGCGTTCTTAAACTTTTTTGTTTCACGGACCCCTTTGCCAGTCAGGTGAAAACCACAGACCCCTTACTAAGTCCACATTATACTGTGTGTTATTTAATAAATACATCACACCTGCACCAACACATCCCCACAAGAATCATGTTTCTCTTGAATTTCAGTTCGAGCTCATGGACCCCTGGTTAAGAAGCCCTGCTCTAGACCCTCTCCCTGGATACCTTCCACCACTTCCGTGACTTTATCTTCTGTGTGTGCACCAATGAGGCCCTCAACGGCATCTTGGCCAGTGTGGGAAAGCGTTGCCGGTGGCCAAACCTGGATGAAAGTGTATGGGGGTTCCTGTATTGTTGCCTCTACTTTTGTATGTGTTTGAAATGTTTCAAAATAAAAGCTGAAAAAGTAAGAAACTGGGGCCAGCTGTATAGCCCAGTTGGTAGGGCGCTGGTTTACCACATGGGAGGCCCCAGGTTCGGTTCCCAGGGCCTCCTCGGATGGGCGGACCGCCTCGAGAAGGCAAGCCAACGCGGGCGGGGCACACCGCTGTGGGGCACACTGCCGCGGGCAAAAAGGCAAGCCCCCGCAAGCAAGGACGAGCTCCCGTGAGCAGGTGGGTCGCCACGCCGGTGAGCTGACTCGGCAGGTCGCACTAGCAGGGGGAGACAAGCAGACACAGAGGAACGCAGAGAAAAATGAACACAAGCAAGAACAAGCAAAAAGGGGGGGATGTATAATAAA
>PVKH010021615.1:0-14289 GCA_004027955.1 Chaetophractus vellerosus | reverse complement strand
TTTTTTTGCCCTGCCCACAGCAGCTCTGGCCCACCCATGGCGGCTTGCCATTCTCAAGGCGGTCTGGCCGCTAGGAGAGGTCCCCGGGAATCGAACCCAGGGCCTCCCATGTGATATGCCGGTGCCCTATCCACTGGGCTATCGAGCCGGCCCCACACTGAGTTGTTTTGGCACTCTTGTAAAAAACCAATTGACTGTAAATGTGAAGGTTTATTTCTAGATTATCAACTCTATTCCATTGCTCTGTATGTCTATTTTTATGCCAGTACCAGGCAGGCTCTATTACTAAAGCTGAGTCCTCCAACTTTGGTCTTTTTCAAGACTGTTTTGGTTATCTAGGTCCCTTGCATTTTCATATGAATTATGGAAACAGTTTGTCAAGTCCTATTAAAAAAAACAGCTGGAATTTTGATAGGGATTGAATCTGTAGACCAATTAGGAAGTACTGCCATCTTAACAATACTAAGTCTTCCAATGCATGAAACACAAGACATCTTTCCATTTACTTTGGTAGTTAATTTCTATGACTTTTTTTTTTTTTGGAGGTACCAGGAATTCAAACCTGTGACCTCGTACATGGGAAGCAGGCTCTCAACTACTTGAGCTACATCCACTCCCCACAATGGTGTTTCATAGTTTTCAGTGTACAAGACACATACTTATTTAAATTTCCTTTTAAGTATTTTATTCTTTTTGAAAATGGAATTGTTTTAATTTGATTTTTAAATTATTCCTTGCTACTGTATAAAAATACAATGGATATTTGTATATTGATCTTGTATATCCTGTAATCTTGCTGAACTCGTTTATTTGCTCTCTTATAGTTTGTGTGTGTGTGTGGCTTCCTTAGTATGTCATCTGCGGGCTCTTTTTTTTTTTGAAAGGAAGAAAATGAAGTGTGTGACAAGTACAAATTGACACAACTGATGTAAGAAAAATATTTTCAGTATTGAAATGTTCATTTGGAAGACAAATCTATTCACACACTGCACCAATATTTCAAAACTCCTTACAGCAAAATTATCCTTCCTTGTTTTAACCAGCAGAATCTTCC
Organism: Chaetophractus vellerosus; assembly: GCA_004027955.1. Classification (NCBI taxonomy): domain Eukaryota; kingdom Metazoa; phylum Chordata; class Mammalia; order Cingulata; family Chlamyphoridae; genus Chaetophractus; species Chaetophractus vellerosus. Next base: position 13,235 of record PVKH010021615.1, on the reverse strand, counting down.
AAGTGCTTTTGGTGACAGGCAAGTAAAACGTCACCGTTCACCAGGCATTGTTTTCAAGGGTATATATGAAAAATCAAATTTTGATTCAGATAGTTTTCTTATAACCTATGCAAGACTTGAAACTCTACTCCCTATGACCCCCAGTGCAAAGCTTCTCCCCACCCCCTCTACTGTTGCCCTTCCAGGCTGCGTGACATCTTCAGTAACATATTCGAGTAATTTACTGAACTTTACCTTGACTTTTTCTAAAAGGGATTTAAAGAAGCCTTAAAAAATGCAAATATGCAAAAAGTTTCACAAAATACAAAATGAGAACTAGGAAAGTAAGGAAGAAACCAATATGTTCATTGTGAGGCCTTATGCAGTAAGGAAAACACAGCATTTTCAGAGAGGAGAGGAACAAGGTCAAACCCTAGCTCTTCCACCCACCAGTGATGCAAACCTGGGCAGATTACTTGGCTCCACTTTGTAGATGAAGTTAAAGGTCAGGAGGGATAAAGCTAGGCTTACTGAAAAAGGGTGTCATACTGAGACAGTACATGTGCCTAATAGAGCAATGTCCCCACTGTAAATGTTAGCAGCACCTCTCTCTCCAATTCCTTAATTCCCTTCATCACATGGAAATTAATACAGCTGCTCTCACTGATCTTTGGAATAGGCTCTAAGCTTTCTGGCAACAAAGGCAGAAAAGGAAATGTGATAAGTATCAGAACTGTTATTTAAAAGTAAGAAACTAACCACTTCTTTTGGTGAGGCATTTTTCCCCCTAACAATACAAGTAAAAAAAAATATCTCATGGCTCCTCATATCAGGGATATTATGTTAATAGACAATAATTATTCTTCATTAGAAGGTTTTAGAGCAATCGAAGTATTTTTCATATTTGTTTCTTTATAACACCTCTTCATAGAAAATGGACGTACAGCATTACATACAGCAGTGACTTTGCAGGAGCAGGCTCACGGGGTCCTAGCACACAGCTTCCAGGGCTCAGTCCATCCAATGTTATTTCTGTATTCTTACCAATGATTTCAGGTTGGAAGCAAGCAGAGTAAAGGAGGAGAGACTGTGCGCCTGATCATACTATTTGTTCAGTATGTAAGAGCCACACCAGGGTAGGTACACGACACAAAGAGGGTGTAACAAGCGAGAGCCCTACTGTTTCTCAGCACCAGGCGATCCAGATACACACACTAATTATAAACACACAATGAAACAACACTGAACAACCAGACTTCTGTGTATAGACAAAGGACTAAAGTGCTCATTGTGTGGTGAGTAAAGGGTAGGTCTGGAAACCTGCAAGTTTGGAGTCTATTTCACCTCCTCCAATCACTGGGGAAGGCTTGATAAAAGAGGTTGAATTTCTGTCATTAAATGAGGGCCTCAACTAGGAAAGAGAGGAGGGCAGGTAATATTTTTTAAAGTTCACTTTCATGAAAGGCATTGAAGCTTTTTGCTCAGTTTGAGCAGAGCTCAATCTACATCACAACAAAAACTCCATGAGGCATGCTGCTATGAAAAAAACAAGTATTACCAAGTGTCTGAAACAGTGGCTTCTAAACTTGAAAAGCTTTTGCAGAAGACTTTTTAAAAGCAAATATTAGTGGGGGCGGATGTGGCTCAAATGTTTGGGCGTCTGTCTCCCATATGGAGGGACCTGGGTTCAATCTCCAGGATCTCCCAGTAAAACTAAAAAAAAAAAAGAAAAATATAGAAGGCACGCGGGCCACCAGGACCCGCGCGAGAGTGCGCGCCGTCAGGCCCTACCCCCAGGCCCCATATGCGGGTGAGCCACCAGACCCCGCGGTGGGTGCGCCATATGCAGCAAGATGACGATGTAACAGGAGAGTGACACAAGGGAGAACCAAGACAAGACACACCGAAAAACCAGGAACTAAGGTGGCACAGGTGGAAGAACACCTCTCTCCCACATTGGAGGTTCCCAGGGTCGAATCCCAGTGAAGACAGGAAGAGAAGGATGAGAAGAGTGGGCAGGAAATGGACACAGAGAATTGCCCAGCGAATGGACACAAAAACAGCAGAAATGGTGGTTGGGAGGTGAGGGAGTTAAAAAAAATAAATAAATGAAAGCAAATACTACATGAAACCCCAAATTTAAAAAAAAGAGAAAACACCCACGAAGTTATAAAGTAGAGCTGCGTTGGTATAAACAATGATCAGCAGAGACCACCCATTTGTGCACTGGTTCTCACTTTCCACAGGGCCCTAAAAACTTTGATGGAACCCCCAGGGCCCCACAAAGCAGACCTTGAGAATCACCAGTCTAGAACTTAAACTGACTTCCAGGCACTGTACTTCTAGATTGATGATTTCCAAACATTAAAGTGTATACCTTCATAATCCTTATATTTATTTTTCAAATATACAGATGCACTATTTACTAATATATTGTATACATTGCAAAACATACATAAAAGTAAAATATTTAAAGTAGGAGTTAAAAAAGAACAAAATATTTTAAATATTTTATTAGAGATACAAAAACCATTCTGCTCTCATTAGTGAGGGCAATGGGACTGAAAATGCTTTATAATTTTTAAAATCTTTTTTTATACTTTTGTTGACATAGCAATTGGTTCTAAAGTTTGTTCTTTTAAATACTTGGTTTAATGACTGAAATAGATGTAAAAGATATTTCACAAAATAATACTGGTCCAAGAAGAAAAATTGCATCATCAGCTGCATTTATTAAATCATACTAATTTTTAAAATTCTTTGCTGATTATGGAAAGGCCTTGTTGAAATTTGGTAAATATAATCTTCCCTGATGTCAATCAATTGTTGACAATTAGTTGGAAGCTGGTGCATTTTCAAATTTTTAACAAAAAGGTTTAAAAAAAAATCCAGTAATGGTGACTTAGTTTCTCCCTGATTGTTAAACCACCACCTTTACTTTGAAGGACTGTGTAATGCACTGATGTGCTTGAAACTATCCGCCATCACAGAAAAGGGTCAGCAAATCTGAGACACTATTTTATTTTAGTAAAAAGAAAAATGTACAATTTTGCATGAGATAGCCAGTATACCTGTGTAGTTCAAAAGATTTTCAAGATCATTCCTCACTTCATCACAAAGTATTATAAAGATTCTACTATTGAAAAGATTTGTTTTCTTAAACTGACCATCCTGATGATACCCTGTAGTGCAGAACATGAAATGTAATGTTTTCCAGTGCACTGAAGACATACCAACCAGCCAAATGCTGCCGACCCCTTTGCCTTGTGGAAGGCTCAGTCTTCTCTCCAGAAGCCTTCCCTAGACACAGCCTGTTGGCCACATGGGACACAGGGACTGAGTGGTGGTGGCAAATACTCACAAGGCATAGCTTCTTTTTGGATTTTTTAGGGGAAAAAAAAAATGACTAGCAGTTTCTTCCCATACGTGAATGGGTTGTATTGTGCACTCCCAGTACTCATAATAGTGTAGGGAAGTACTCAAAACAGCAATAGCCTATGGCTGTTGTGTACTGAGGTGCCCACTCAAGCAGCAGCAAACTCACAGGGGTACCACAGAATATTTTAAATTTGAGAGAGATTCAGCAGTAGTCAATATCTATGAACTACTAATTCAAACAGTTCAGTTTCAACATTAGATTGCATTCCTTTCGGTGACATCATATCTTTGCAAATGGTTTTCAGGAATTCCAATTATAAAAAGCAAGTACCAGGTGAAAATAAATATGGAAAAGGAAATGAGGCCATGGTTGGTAAAGCTGAGCTATGCCCAACAGGCACCTACATCCCATTAGTAAATAAGTAGGGATATTTAAAGGTGAAATTAAAATATTTTTTCTTCTAATTTATATATATTATTTTTTCAAATAGCTACTAGGTTGTTGAGACATAAATACTTAAGTTGTTTGGCCCTAACTACTTAATAAAGGGAACTGTTAAGTATTTTTAGGGGCACTCAGGAAAGATTACCTAGTCTCTAAGGGCCCTGTGAACAACTGTCCTATGGGGATGGCAGTGAGGAGAAGTGGATAAACACAGTACTGAAACCAGGACAGTTGTATTCCAGCTCCCATTCTGCCATCAACTCCCTAAAACTCTTCAAATAACTGACCTTGGGCAACTCTGATACATGACAACCACGCTCACAGGTCCCCCCAGCTCCAAAGTATTTAAATGACTACTACATTTCAGAATTTTTTAAATTAGAACTATATGAAGCTTGATATAGCAAAAGTGAAGTCTAAGTGCATGAAATCCACAGTAAAACATTATCGTTTCCTTTAGAACTGAGACTGTAAACTCAGGATGTACTGGGGACTTCTTGTCTCCACCCTCCTGAAAGCTTGAGGGCATAATTCTTAATCACCAAGTTTACCAGCATAATGTTAAAACATCAGAAAAACATCAACTAGCTGGTTGAATCAGGGCTCAGCCAGCACAGAGAGGAAAGGCGGGGTAGGGGTAGTAAAAAGCTACTGAAGACCTCTAGAAAGAGAGCCTCCGCAGAGCAGACGTCTGTCCAACAGACCGTGCTTAACAGCCTACTGTGGTTCTCAAAAGGCAAGTTTCTATTTGGTCTTAGAGAACTTGGGTAGGACAGGTAAACAACAAGGAAAATCTTTTCTGATGCTAGGGAACACTGGCTCACCAGGTTAAGTGGCCAAGTCAGGCTTTTATTTTCAGTGGTTAAACATGCACTATGTCCTGAAGAAAGGGAAAAGGTCTGCTAGGATCATTCAAATAATTCATCTGTGGGGATATATATAACAGAACATTTATTCACTAGGGAACATTTTCTTCAAAGGGTTTTGTTGTTTACTGTGGCTTTACAACTCCACGACCTATAAGCCAACAACGTGGAAATGTGCTCTCCAAACGCACCACTCTCGCTCCCCATTCCCACGTCTACAGCTCACAAGCACTGTCAGACAATGCTGCACATACTTGAAGTTTTCAGTGGCGGTGTTTGTTGGTTCTCTTCCCTAGCTTAGTTTAAAATTACTGAGGGTGGTAGTTTCATAACTAACAGTGTTTACTAACCACCTACATGGCACATGCTACTTTGCTTAAATTAAGTACTTTGGAATCCTTATTATCTATTAACATTCTGGGAGCAACTGGAGGCAAAAACATGTGAGGCTATGGTATGATCTTTCTTGAGGGTGACACTGAAGGAAAGGTAATTGGCTTTCGGTGCTGAAAAGTAAGCCAGAAAAGGGAAAGTAGGTGGAGCTGATGATAAACACATCCTTTTGCCCTAATATACAACAAGCTTCATGTAAGAACTTACTTGCCAATATTTTCAGGCAGGGAATGCAGAGAGATGTCATTTATAGAAAGGCATTTTAAATTCTGTAATTCAGGAAAGCTTTCTGGCAACCTAAAACAGAAAATGTTGTTAATTAATGTGTATAGTGTATGCTAAGCATAACTGTAATTTCTTTTATATAATAATTGAAATAACCTCCTAAAATTACATTATATATGGCATGTTTGCCTTATTTTCCTATATCTACGATACTTATTAGAAAAAACAAGGACTTAGTCTACCTAGTTGAAGAAAAGAGGCATGATAGATATTTGTTGATAGGATGGACTCAGAAATAATTATAGAGGAAGGATATGCAAAGTTTGGGAATATAAGGGGAAAATGTGAGACTACTGTGAATGAAATTGTGAAATAAAATGATAAACCACTGCTGCAGCTAACAGTGACCAAAATGAAAATACTTTATTGATTAGGAGAAAATAGAAAATTCAGTCAGTTTGCATTATTATAATAAAACACAGGACAACTGCTCAATAATTTTCCTTCCTGGAACTTACAATACCCAGAGCAAAGCTATGGACAACATGGACTTTATCAGTTCTCAGCCAACTGCTCTTTAGTTTTAAAAGATATATTTAAAATGCCAATCACCTGAGGCAATTATATGCTTCACTGTGTTCTAAATAAAAGGAAATTTTTTATATTTCCCTTAAACTCTACAGAATAGCAGGGTTTCGAAATAAAATTTATTATTTAAAAACTTACAAAGAAAGTTTAGTTTCAATATTTCTATGGTTACCAGTATTTAAGAAGGAAAAAACAAAACATAACTGAAGGCAAAAAAAAAAACTCATTACATCTAAAATGCTGAAGGTCCTTAGACTTAAACCTGCTAATACAGACAATAGAACACATAACTCGTATTTTTCAGTGGGGGAGAGACTTCTGGCCTTGCTGATAGTCTCTAGATAAGAATCTTTCATTTCTTTTCTCTTTATATGTTTCTTCTTTTTAAAAAAATGTCATTGTTCAACATTTGATACTGGTCAAAACCAAATACAAAGTGAGGTTATTTACTGGAATTTTCATGTCATGGAAATATGTTCTCGGTAATAGTTTTTTACAAAGCTGAAACTCTGATAGCGTCGTAGAGTTAGATTTTTACTTATAATTAAAAAGATGCAACTTATCTCTTCTGCCCGAGTTTTCAGCAGAAAGCATAATAATTTTTATAATTTTTAAAGCTAGCTAAAATGTTTTTTAATAAAATTAAGAAAATGTAATTTTTAATGGCTAGTATGTTTTGTTTTTTTTTTTTTCCACCTGGCTGTTAACATTAAAAGCCAAACTAGTTATAAGGAAGAACAGACTTAGGAGAAATGAGCTCTAATCTAAACTTGCCATTCACTACCTGTATGATCTTGAAAGGGTCATTTACCCTCTTTAAACTCAGTTTCTTCAGTCATAAAATAAGTAGGCCAAAGTAAATGACTTTTAAGGTCTCTTCAATTCATAGATGCTGAGTCTTAATTCTTAAAGCAGTGCACCTGCCAAATTTAAATGGCTTTACCTTAAGAAACCTGTTAAACATGAGGCCAGGGGAAAAATTAGCACCCCCTCATACACTGTGGGCGTTCTAACTGAGTTTTTAGATAACTGTAACTTCAATATCTGAAGATGTTAGAAAAGGAAATCAAAGAAACAAAAAGGATTAAGATTAAGCAACTAAGTGGTTTAAAAAAAAATTAAGAGCAACAAAGTATTTTCTAGCCTGCCTAACCTTATAAACTGCCTTAAGGATGAAAAGCTTAGTTCAGTTCAACAAACATTTATTGGGCACTTAGTACATTCCAGGAATTATAAGAGGGATGGAGATATAACAATGAATAATAGAAGAATACAAGGCACTTTCTCAGTCTAGTTGGGCATTCTTAGTCAAAACAATAATTTAAATATAAAATTTCAAGTGTTATGGAAAAAAAAAAACTACCCAGAGCATCACGGAAGCCCAGAAAAGGGGCCTGTAGGGAATGGTCAGGAAAGGCTTCATGGAGGAAGGTAATGCTTGAACTGCATCTTAAAGGAGGGGTGGGTGAAGATGGGAGTGGGTGAGTCCTCGAACAGACTCCCAAGATTGCCATGTGGGTATTAATTCAGTTATCCTGGCAGCACAGATACCTGGAAGTCAGTCGTCAGTGAGCTCACGACTAAGCCAGGATCCACAAGGAGTGGCTCAGGTTAGCACCGCTCAGCCATGCCCAGGCTGTATCATACCAAGGAGGGCAAAGTTGGAATCAGTGGTAAAACAATGACAGGTGGCTTTATTTGGAGAGATGACTCCAAAGAAATCTCCAGAGCTACTGCTAATGTTAGGAAACAGGGTTTTTAAAAAAGGGATGGGGGAGGCTGGAGCAAAGTCAAGATGATAAATATGCTTAATTACTATGGAGTGAAAAAATATCTCCAACAGGACAAATCTTTGGATAACTATTGTGTAAGTTCTGTGGAAGTTTAGAACTTAGTCTTACCTTCGAGACCCCAAAAGAGAAGACTGATCAATAGGGGATTTATGAACTGTTCTAACTCTTCATATTGCTTCAGAAATGCCCTCCACCCTCCTGTTTTGGTCACTCCACCATGACTCCCCCAGAGCTGTACAACATCCTTTCACTATTTCTGTTACTAGCACCATTTGCCTTTTATTGTCAACATCTGGTACTGTGCTATTTATAAACATCTGTGAAAGTCAAGAGTCCTTGATAAAAACCCTGAGCGACCTAGGTATTTCCAAAATGGGTATTCTGGTGGTGGTTTTATTTGGCTCTCAAAAAAGATATCCTTAGTACACTATAGGTAGAAAAGTAGGCAGAGAAGTTACCTAGTCAGTGGGTTTCCGCTGAAGTCAGCTATCTGTAGTGCTTTACAGAATGAGATGCTTTCTGGAATTTCTGGAATATCTGTAGGAGTAAAGAAAACTTCTATCATCTACCACCATTAACAGTTTTCAGCATCCTCAGGACGGATCACAGTGACAAGAGAATATATGGAAATGATTACCTCTATTCAAATGCAGCATGGATATATAAAGTATTTTCTGTATTTATTTTATATCTGCTTTCCTAATAAAAGTTATATCCCTAATAGGATCACATAAAGAAAACTATTTTTTAAAAAACCACCCAAGTCTCATCAACTATCAAAAGTCACTGGTGGCATTCTGTGGTAATTCCCACTCAACCTTTTTTCCTTATGCTTTCATATGGTTGTATCAGTACAAGGCATTCTCAAAGCACTGAATTTTTTAAATTATGGATTTTCTTCTGTCTACAAATATAACAGTTATCTCATAACAATTTGGAAAATACAGAAAAGTACAAAGAATAAAATAAAAATCACCAAACTCCCAGAACCCAGAGATGTTTTTGTTTTATTTTGGTATATTTTTTTCATTGTCATTCATACACACACACACACAGTGTGTGTAAATATGTATTTCAAAATACTGGTTCATGCTGATTTGTGGGTTTTTAAAATTTTAACATTATTTTCCAAACTTGAGCTCTCTCAGTTTTCCAAATATCTTGCCATTCTTAATGGCAGAAAACCTCTCTGCATGCATTTTCATACTTTATTTGACCAATCCCCTGTTCTTGGGCATGTAGGTTGTTTCCAAGTTCCTACTGTTATAATTATATTTAAGTCCATTTCTGATTATTTCCTTAGACTAAATTCCAGAAGTGGAATTACTGAGCCAATTGCTTTAGAGAAAGGTTACACCTATTAATATTCTCATCAGCCTGTACAAGGTGTCCATTCAAGATATCCACTCCTCTCTTTTACATTAAAAAAAACTGTTGAATTTGTTAGTAAAATAGCCTGTCAATGTTTTACTTTACATTCCTTTTATTACTAATGAGGCTGATTATTTTTTCCTATTGTTTACTGGCTACCAAATACTGTGATTTTAAAATGAACAAACTGTTATTTTAAATTTCTCTTTGGCTTGGTACAAACTCTGAATATAGCTTTTTGGGCTTTAAAAGCTTAGTTCATAAGCTTTTATTCTTGAAATAATTTTCAAGAATAAATTTATTTTGGACATGTTAACATTGAGAAAGGCTAAAAAAGAAAAGGTTTGCCTGGTGCCATGCTGTTTCTTTCACCAATTCAACAAATGCAAGCTGAGCCAAAACATACTTAATAGGCTTAAATTGGGGTGGGAGGGAGAGAGGAGAAATAAAGAAAAAAATGGATGCCCTGCTCCAAAATCCTCAAGTAGTCAAATGATACATGACAACTTTTGGTTCAAATTTGAAAGCCAAAACCCATTTGAATACATGATAATACTTCTTCACGTTACTCTCTACTGTGCATGGTCATATAAGGTAGTGAAGAACACACACTACAATCCTAGATTTATAAACATATTAGCAAAACACACACACAGCCTGTCCACAGTTGAGTTTAGAATAGATTTTGAAAACTCACATTTGTGGGCCCTAAGGTACAAATACAGTGGTATGCCCTTTTACGTACATTATCTTATTAATCCTCTCAAATATAAACGTGTTTAACTCCCATTGTACAATTTGGACAGGAAGCTCTGAGAGATCAAGTGACTTGCTTGTCCTTACAGGCCTATTTCACTGAGGGTTGGCCCACGCTTAAGAATGAACACACATGAATCCCTTAGGGTGCTGGCACCGCTGTCCCGGAAAGTGAGACGACGATGCGCCACGGGCTTGCCTCAGTCTGAAAGGTGCTGGTTGGCCGGTGTGGTCTGACAGTCCCTCTTTCTACCACTACCTGAGCAGCTTATAAGGCTGAGAAAAGAGGTGCAGGTCACTACTCCAGCCACTTCATAAGTGATGAGGAAGAAGATCAAGCTGGGACATTAAAATACAAACTTTACAATGGCCTGCTGCTCTAGCAAAAGAACAAAATCAAGGAAACGGAGGGTACAGAGGAAAGGCATGCCTATTTGGTAGAGGTCTTTAATATTACGCAGAACAGAGCATCAAAACATCGCTGAAGCCGGGTAAGACACCAAGGCTGCTGTAAGAAATGCCAGTCAGGGCTCAAGTGGAATTCCAGGATCTGAGGGTAACAAAAGCAACTGCCACAGTACTCAGCTGGACTAGGTCCCAAAGAGCCTGAAAGAACGGACCTGGAGGCTTGGCTTCTAGGAAGGCATTCCCTCCTTTGGTTGCACTTACATACAGAGGGGAAGGGGCAGACTAGAAATAGAACATGAGTCTCTTCACTCCAAAGCCCGTTTCTTTCTACCATATTCATGTTCCTAACTTGTCTGAAGTAATATATTTGCCTGAAAAATAAGACTTCGGGGACAAGGGAGGTAGTAATGTGGCTTTAAAAGTCCTGATTACTAGTTTGCTTTAGTCCCATTGCTAAAAAAATCTCAGAATGGAAAACTCGACTAGGAAGAACATCTACTTATCCTTAAACACTCAGCGAAAATGTCACATCCTCAGAGACACCTTCCCTGTGTCCCAAGTTTAGGCTGGATTCCCTTGCTCTCAAGTTCCTTGGGCTTCACCTTTGTAGGATGTTACTATTTTAACTAACCAATTGTTTGGTGAAAGTCAATCTGCTTTAGTAAAAGCTCCCTGGAAAGACAGACCATGTTGGCCCTGCCTGCCACTGTTTCCCCAGAGCTCACATGGTGTTAAGCATATCTCAGGTAATCCATGGGTACTGAAAAAATGGGAAACGAACGTTACTAAGGAAGCTTCTGCAAAGATGGTTGCTCTCTCATCTGAGTCATGAAATATACCCATGGGGTAGCTATTATCTCTGTTTACCAGCAAGAAACTGTAAGGCCCCAGATTGCTGAAAGCTTGCAGGTTATTTCCAACTGAAATCACCTTTTAACTGACTCCCAAATGTTTTGCTAGGGATAAATGTGAGGTTTATGATTGAATGTATGAACAAAAATATCACCTTCTTCAAGAGGACTAGTCTAAACACTTCATTAAAAAAGGTGTAATTAGGGCGCGGATGTGGCTCAAGCGATTGGGATCCCGTCTTATGGGAGGTCCTGGGTTCAATTCCCGGGGCCTCCTGGTGAAAGCGAGCTGGCCCATGCAGAGAGCTGCCATAACAAAAAGAGATAAAGAGAAGAGACAATGAGAGACACAGCAAACCAGGCAGCTGAGGTGGCTCGAGGTACTGAGTGCCTCTCTCCCTCATCGGAGGTCCAGGATGGGTTCCTGGTGCCTCCTGAAGAGAAGACAAGCAGACACAGAGGGCACACAGCAAACGGAAACAGAGCAGACAGCGAGCGCAGAAACAACTAGGCAGGGGAATAAATAAATAAAATAAACCTTTAAAAGAAAACCACGTTTAAAAAGGGGGGGGGGTATAATTAAAGTCCTTCCCCCAGAACCCCCTCTCTTGCCACTCAGATCCAATTTCCAATCCTTCTGATATTCTCTATTTTTCCTAGCCATCTTTTTCTGTCCATTCCTATTACTATCAACCTAGGTCAAGCTCTATCCATCTAGATGACTACAATATCCTCTTAAACGGTCTGTCCCTACATCTAATTTATTCTCCAATCAAATCCAAACAGCTATAAGAGGAATCTGCATCAGTTTTCCATTTACTAGGTTTGTGCCCTTGGGCAAACTGCTCAACGTATCTGAGCCTCAATTTTATCTGTAAAATGGATAGTTGACCAATATTTTAAAATAATGTCTGTGTATCACAATATAAGTGCTGCCAGAGTTCTGAAACTGGAGAAAACTAAACAGAGAAGGATTCTATTAGGCTTGAACCAATAAAATAAGAGCGAGAGAGAAACAAAGGAATGATTCTAACACTTGATGCAGAGTGAGCTGAGGTGCCCTTGGGGCATGACAGTACAGTTTGCATGAACTTCAGGATATCGATACCAGTGTCTGGCATGAAGGTTGGAAAGATCTCTTGGGAGCCAATTACCATCTGACAGGTTGAGCTATCTGCAATTAATTTGTTAGACAAAGAGTTTCCCACAAGTTTTAGGCATGGTGGTAAAAACCAAGCTGGACTACAGGAAGAAAAATCTGATGGCCAAAGAGCCCAGAGCTCTAGGAAAGGTTAGGGCCCCAAGAAAGTGGAAGGAAGGGGGAACAGTATTTTATGCATGACTGTTCTGTAAACCCACAACTTCTCTAAGGAAAAAAAAAAAGCAGCAGAAGCTTTGACGTTAGTAACGGTAAGAAAGACTAATAGGCATCACCACATCATGTTAATAGGAATAAAGGTAAGATATGAGAAAGGTATTGTCCCCAGGATTAATGAGAAGGAAGAGGTGGCAACTGTGGTAGAGGAGAAAAGAGGCTACCAGGAGACCTAGGTTTGACTCTGATTAGCTGTCAACTCTTCTAAAGCCTCATTTGTTCTTCTACAAAAAAGGGATAATCTTACCTTCAGCTTAATGTTGTTGTAAAGATAAAGGAGAGTAACATAAATAAAAGCACCTGATGCTATATTTGACCCTTTTGTTAATTCTGGGTGGGGATCAATAGAGATAACCACTGTTTTCCATCTGAGGCCAAAGAACTTGAAGAATAAAGTTATTAATAGAGATGAGGAGGTTTAGAGAGTTGTTGGTGTTGTATTAACTATTTGAGAAGCAATAATGATTAAACACTGAAGAAACATCTATTTATATGTAAAATTTAGACATCATTAATGAGATTAAGGAATGTTCCCCTCAAAATTTCCATTTGTCAACATTTAGCTTAGTTCATGCTTCTATATAAAGTGGAACAGGTTTTTTTTTTTTAATCACACCTTTCATTAATTCAAACTGGCCTTGTCCCACATGTGTCCAAGAAAAAAAGTATGAAATTTAATATTTTAAAAAATGTCTGAGAATCAATGTAAAACTAAGTAAATTTATTCCCACAAATTTCTTAAGATAACCTTTTAATTTGGACCCACTCTAAGCTACCATTATTTCTGAATTAGGATTGCTTTAAACT
>PVKH010021614.1:0-14289 GCA_004027955.1 Chaetophractus vellerosus | reverse complement strand
TGACTTAAGAACACATTGACTGAATATTTTATAGAAATAAATACAATTTAAAGATAAAACAAGCACTTTTGTTATATTTTTAAAATCATCAAATAGCCTTCAATTTTGAGTATAAAATGATTTTGGAGAGTTAGACTAGGCATTTTGACATTTTTTTCAAGTATTCTAGATTTGTATATATGTATATATACAAAGTATATCTATATCCTGAAAGAGATATTGAAAAATTTTAATGTATTGTCATGAGTATCTATTCTAGCTAGATGGTAGGTAAAAGCCTCCATGATAAAACTTCCATATGGCTTTCCTTCTCCCATTAACAAAGAAAGGCTGATATTCTAAAGTGATTAAAATGTTTCCGTTCACTGGGTGTATGTAGTTTGCAAACTTCATGCCTAGATATTTGGATATGGTGTTCTGAAAACCTACTCTGGACCTCAAATTACATGTTTCTTTAGAATACATTTTCAGAGTCCCTATAAATTAGGTTAACTCACGTTCCTGAGGATATACTGGGTGAGCAGAAGGGGCAGAGAGGTTATGAAGGAAAGAGAAGGGGTGGAAAGAATAGCATCACACAAAAGTTACCAAATCATACTTCTCTTGTTCTTTCTCTACTTGCTCTTTTGATTCTTTAGTTCTGTATGTCCCTAAAATAGCTCTAAGAATTCTACAGAGGTGTCTCATGTGTGTTTTTATGGTTAGTCCTTTTAGATGCCCTCTGGTTTCTGCCATTTCCCCCTTCCCAGTTCCAGAGGGTCATAGTGGTGTCTCTTAATATTGACAATGTCCAGAGCTGACTCCTGTATCACCAAATGTACCACCCCAACTTCTCAGGCAACTCAAATGGTAATTCTGCTGCCATTGGACTGGCCAGATACTACTACTGAGGTTGGTTCCCCTGAAATCTGGACTAAGGGTCCCTGTGCTCCAAGTCATCTCCTCAGAGAGATATCCTGATCACCTATATGAAAAAAAGCTGTTCCTTTGTTTCCTACATTGCAATTGTTAATTATCTATATTGTATATTGCACAATGCCAGGCATAGTGCAATATATGCATGAATTGATGAAATAAGATCACAGAGGCATTTTATAAGTATACCTATTATTGGGTTTCATCCTCAGAGTTATGTATCATTGGCTGGCATTTTGTATATGAGATCAATTTTTCAAAAGCCTCTCGTGATTCTGCAGGGATCTATCTAGGGATGATGGGTTAAGAAACTGTGCTTCAGAAGCAATATATTTGGGACTTGGCCAAATTCTATACATGAATAAGGTTCTTCCTTTGGAAAGAAAAAAGAATTAATTCAGAGGAATAAATGGCATGTGCATTTACTTGGCAGCTTATTAACATCTATCTGTAACTGATTACATCATTTATTATACAGGTGCCCATTTTGAATCATTGACTAATTTTCGAAATCTATGTCCTGGTCATCTTTTCTCATCCAATTGTTCCTCCTTATCTTCTTGTTTATCTTCTCGGTAGTAATGGTGTTCTATCATAGTTTCATGGCTACAGCGGCTGCTCATACATTTCCTTAAAATCATTTTGTCCAAGTTAATGTTCCTGTATTAGTCAGGGTTCTCCAGGGAAACAGAACTGACAGGAGATATCTGTAAATGAGATTTTATAAAATTGTCTCATGCACCTGAGGGGATGCACGAATCCAAATTCTGTACGGCCGGGGCTCTGATGAAGGTCCTTGATGAATTCCCCAGGAGAAGCTGTCTGCCTGTAGTAGTGATGGGAATTCTCTTTCTAACTGTTGAAATCCCTTCCCCTTTAAAGCTTTCAAATGGTTGGATGAGACATGTCTCATTGCTGGAGGCAATCTCCTAAATTGATTGTTGTTGTAATCAGCCACAGATGTAATCAATTCACTGATGATTTCAGTCCAGATATGTCCTCACAGTAACAATTAGGCTAGTGTTGCTTGACCAAGAAATGGGCACCATTACCTGGCCAAGTTCACACATGAACTTAACCATCACAGTTCCCTTGCTAATATCCTTCTCCACTTATCTCATTGCACACTGATCTCTCACATTTAAACTTTCTTAAATTGTAACTTGGTGCTGAATGTGATGGAACAGTTAGGAAGATGTTTGTATGCCATATTTGGAGGATGTTATATTAGTCTTTCTTCAGCTGGGTTTCCCCATGGGTTACACTAACCTGAGTTTTCTTTTTATGATCCTCTTGGTCTGTTTCTGGAGAGGGTACTTAGTTTTCAAACTCCTGCCTTCCTAGTCCTCTGTGGTAGTGTTTCTCTAACCATAATGTGCTTACACATTACTGAAATACCTGATTCACTGGGTGTCGGATGAGGCCTGTGTATTAGTCAGCCAAAAGGGATGCCGATTCAAAGTACCAGAAATCTGTTGGCTTTTATAAAGGGTATTTATTTGGGGTAGAAGCTTACAGTCACAAGACCCTAAAGAGTCCAACTCAAGGTACCATAAGAGGTACCTTTTCTCACCCAAAGTCATTTGCCACGTGTTGAAGTGAGGGTTCAGCCTTCCACCTTCCTCTTAAGGCTCCGTGGTCCTAGCTTCTTCTGATCTCACCTGTGGGCTGGTATAAGGCTCCTCTCTCAAAGCTCCTCAGCTGCTCCGCTCTCTTCAGGGGCAACCATCAGGCTAATCTCTCTTCTGGGGGCCTCTGCTGTGTCTATGGAGTTGTCTGTCTTCCTCTGTGTTCTTCTTCTCTGTGTATCTACTTCTTTGTTATTGATTGAGCATCCATTTATATAGCCCACCAAAGGAGGGGGGGACTCAACCCTGCATGCTCTAATAATGTGGTCAAATCAAAGCCCTAATCTTCATTTAACCAAAGCCTTTGAATTTAACACATTCAAACTGTATCACTCCCAGAGAAACAGACCAGTTTACAGACATAATCAATATCTTTTTTTTTTGGAATTCATAAAAAATATAAAACTGCCACAGCCTGAGACTTAGCATTTTTAATAACTTCCCTGACTCTGCTGATTATTATAGGCCACAGACCACACTTTGAGCAGCCAGGCGCCAAAAAACCCAACAGCTGTCACTGACTTCACTAATCATAATCCCTTTACAGAATATGGTTTCACCTTGGATTTATAAAAATACTGTCAGCAATATCTCTGAAAAAATATTTTTGGCTTTCTTATTAATTTGGCTGCATGCAGTAACATTTAATCACACTGATGCAGTTGGACTTATGAACTATATACTATTCTCAGTTGAATTGAATTATCTCTAAAGATTGTAGTCTCTTCCCAATCCCCTCTACCATGAAGTTTAGACCTTCATTATTTCTCCGTTTAGTTATTGTAAAATTTTCTAAATTGTTTCCCTATCTCCAGTCTTTCCTTCACTGTAACCAATTTCCCATTTCTTTTCTTTGCCTCCTCTTTCTGCCCCTTCCCTTCCATATAAAAGAGCTTCTGCTGTGCTCTGCCCAGGTGCAGATGGAGCCTAAATCAGGAGGAAGGTGAGGATGGGAGGGTCTGTCTCCATTCTAACTAGCAGTACCTGAATCCTTGGTGGTTCGAGCCACTCAGCTGCAGCTCACCCCTCTGGTTGGGTGTGAAAGCAAAGCTGGGCACATACCACCTACACTCACTGGATCCATCATGACCTGTGTAATCAGTCAGCTCTGCTTCAAGGTCGATGAGAGAAGTCTCATCCTGTGGGGGATTAATATATTCTCTGTATGCTTTGGCAGCTCCCACAATGAAAGACTTCTCCCTTCTGCAGCATGGTCATAGGCTGTGCTGGAGGTAAACAAGACAGGTGGGGTGGAGGGGGCAGTTAAAAGGAATGGGTCTTCCAGAGGGCTGTTGAGGGTGCCAGTTTTGTGATTTGAAGCCATTTGTGGTTCCTCCTCCACTGGCAGGAAAAGAGAGATGACCAGGAATGGTGAGTAAACAAATGGAAGCATCTGAAGTTTATTTGGGAGAAGCCCCAGGAGAAAGTGGGCTCTTGTCAATCAAGCTGGTAGGTCCCAAAATCTCGAGATTTATTTGGCATTATGGATCTTAGGGGTGACTCAATTTTGTACAAAAAGCCTGGACCCTTCAAGCTACCTATGTATCCCTAGGTCCTGTCCATTGCTGGTAGCTCATAAATGCTCAATAAATCTTTCTTGGATAGATTAAAATAGGTAAATCAGCATTTCTATGTACTGTGTTCTATACCTTCCCCTAGGCAGCTACCTTACAAGTTTGCTGACAATCATGAATGATGATGTCTTTGCTTAAAAAATTGTGGGTGAACATTATCAACCCTTGGTTTCATGTATATGAACATATTTTACTGGTTTGTATTCTAAATTAAAAAATAGCATTAGAAAGTTTCCTAGAAATGGCTTATAGTTTATCATTTTCCAAGCTGTGTCCTGCAAAGCCCTAGGGTTCAGCAAAAACTATAGGAGCCATTCTGGGGACAGGGAAGCCCAGCAGGGTAAGTAGAGCTCTGCCCTCCATGTCTCATTTCAGTCAGAGTGGACCTGCTTTTTCCTGTTTTATACTTTGGGTCTCCAAGTAGAACTTCATTTGTAAAGAGAGGTCTGCTGGTAAAATAAAATAAATAATCAAATAACCCTGAGACTCAGTGATTGACAGGATTCCGGGGTACATGCTGGTTGAATTAGTTTTCCTGGGGGCCTTCTACAAAGTGTGTTCCCTACTTTTGTTTGCTGTCAGCACAGCATTACAAGATCTTCCACTGGGCAACATTCCTGGGTTGACAGTGCTCCAGCAGCTTTCGCAGGAAGCTGGGCTCAGCAAAGTGTGTATGTGAGGAAGTTGTGCCTGCTCAGATCTCAGTGTAGCCACTGAATTAATTTGGTTACTTCTGAAGAGATGTGACTCCATGTAATATTAACTATGGCTAGCTTCAGGGATAGAGGCTTACCTCCTGCTGTGTCATCATCACTTTTAAGCACAAGACTTTCCAAATGCTGGAAAGTTTCCCTCTTTGCTTCATCTCTGTTATTGTTAGTGTTTTCCTTCCTGCCTGCAATAATAATTACAGAACTACTCAGAGGTCGATTTCATCAGTAAGGATAAATGGTAAGGGAAAATATAGTACTTTCTATTAATTTAATCTGAGGTTATTATTTGCCAATTTGTTGAACTACTTCTTGAACTTATTTATCTTTTCTACCTGAACAGCATTTTCAGATAACCACTTCTTAAGCACAATTCAATAGGCTTGCTTTTCTCTTTGTCTTCAATTTTACTTGTTTCAAAAGTTTAGGAGTGTCCTCTTCTCCTTTTAGAGTTCTAAAATGGGAGTAGTAAATTTCTCTTCATCTCTGTAATTCCTGTCATGATTTTTAAATCCTTTCAATGCATATCTTTAGAGGCTTTATGTTCACAGAATTAACCAGCATTGGTAAAGCCCAAAATAAGGGTTACAGGCTGAGGAATGAATAGGACGACCTATGAGTGGTGGTCTTTCTAAGCTTACCACGTTGCTGGAGAGACTAGACATAGGCATTGGGAAAGGTAGTAGTAAAGTAGGAATTAAATGACAAGAAAAGAGGGGAAACAAGAAGTAACTGTTGCCAGGTGCTGCTTTCATTGTCTTGTGCAGGCTAAGTTCCGTCTGTTTCTTTATGTCATTCTAAACAGGGCAGGGAAACTTCTGCTTAATCAAACAGCGATTGTTCAGTTCATGTAGCTGTTCTTAGTTATTAGAACGGCTGCAAAGTCTTGCTACTGTCCTTCCACAAATAGATCGGGAGCCTTGGATAGTAACATGAAAATGAAGCGTGGTTTTAACCTATAAAGCTACCCTGTCGTGAGCAATACCATTCTGGGTTGGTAAGCACATTTCCAGTCCTGGCTGTCTGCTCTTCCCCATCACCTCATGGCACTGACGTTCCAGCCTGATGTGTGCTGGACCCCGGGGCCACAGTGATTTCAGTCATTCCTAATTTGTAAATGGATGGAATTACACTCTACAGTTAGTAATGAATTTCGAAAGACTCGGGGGGTTCAGGTCAGGAAAGACTGACCACAATTCATGATTTGAAAAATCTGTCTTCAGATGAAATTGTCTGGTTTTCCCCAGGTCTTCTAAAGATAAAAATTACAGCGGGCGCCGGGCGTAGCTCAATGGTTGAGCGCCTGCTTGGCATGTGCGATGTCCCGGGCTCAATCCCTGGTACCTCCTAAAAAAAATAAATAAATAAAAATAAAAATTACAAACTTTTCTTACTTCTGACATTCTTTTAATCATGCTTTTCTCCTTTAGGCCAAAAAGCATTAGGCCCTGTAATCTAATTTCCCCTTTCTCTCTTATCTAATTTCTTTTTTTGCCTTTCCCGTTTCTGCTTTTATCCCCATCATTTCAATCAAATGAATCACTTTGGGTTCCCCCACAACCTTTCCAGGATCAAGCAGACCTGCATATTCCTAGAGACTTCTCGACCACTCTAAACAAAATTTATAATTTCTCTATTCTAAATCTAGGGTTTAGGTTTAAAAGGAGTTATCCATATTGATTAATTTACAAACATGGGGAGATTTTTTTTTTCAGCAGCTCAATTCGCTTCCTATCTGACAGCATTTCTCTCAAGAAACCCCACCCTCCATCACCACCCCCACTACTCCCTGCCCCTGATGCTGGGCTCCTTTCCTCATCAAGCCCTGTACTTGCCTGTGTTTTTTCTTTCTCTGGAATGCCTTCCCTTCTCTTGGCTTGCTGGCAAAATGCTCCTTATCCTTCAAGCATCAGTTCTTCCAAGAAACTGTCTCTGGACCTCTTGCTATTGTTTCTCCTCTGCGTTCCCCAAATGGCTTTTCTTGTCTGTCTCTCTGACAAGATGACAAGGTCAGAACTAATGAATCATCACTGCTGTTGCCCCTCTGAGGGCCTCATTCAATCATCCCTGCCTCTAAATCTGTCTTGAGGTTTCATCCTGATTCCTTTCCTGCTGTTTGGCTTAGGATTCATACAATTTCTCCTATTCCTTGAACGCCAGGTTTGTGCAGGTAGATTTTAGAGAATCCCCCACCCTTTGATTTCATACAGTTTCATTTAATGGTTCTGAGGACCTGCCCTCTCACCACAAAAGCCCCCGCTCTAGAGGCCTTTGCTCCACCACTATGAGTTCAACTACTGGCTCCTCCATTGTTTAGCTCTGTAAGCTGGGACAATTGCCTTAAAATCTCTGAGGCTCAGTGTCCTCACCTGTAAATAGTTCATTTTAATAGATAAAAGGAGGAAATGTTTGAAAATTGCTTAATACAATGCTAGATATTTAGTAAACACTATAGACGTAAGGTTTTCTGAAGTTAAGATTTTATGGTGAAGTTGAACTCATATGTTTTTCTGCCTATTTTAATATGAACTTACTCTCCAGCAGTCTGCAGATAAACATTTAGTTTTTATTACATTATTATATAGTTGACGATATGTCAACTATATACGGGCAACATGGATTTCTTTTCCTGAACTGGGACAGCTCTTAGAGAACTGGTTGTGGTATCAAATAACTCCTGGAAAGAACAGTTTAACTACCCAAACTCATCTCATTCTATTTGATAGGGATTCTCCATCTCTTAATTGTCTTACAAGATGCTTATAAGCTTGGCAGTAGAACAACTCAAAGAAAGGCACCTTTTATAACCATTTTAACATGGAGAGTTTACTTAGAGGTCATGTGCTACAGACATTCTAGTCATTTTTCTTGTTTTTAATGGGCAACATTGGTATTGTCTAATACCTGCTTTACGTATTTTTAATGTAAAAATCATTGTATTTTTTCACAATGTAAAATTTCAAGGGCTAGATAACCATCAGTATTGGAGTGGTTCACAAGAGATGTCTGGGGATCATTGTCCCTGACCATGGATGTCCCCTTGGTTCAAGTATAAGTGAGGGGTGGTGGCCTTTATTTATACATCTGATATTTTAAGTTTCTTAACTTTCAGAAGAGGAGAGAAAATCTGCCTTGTGCTCACCCGATGGGTGTAGCGTAACACTATCCTCTTAGATCACTCTTGGAAAGTATTAAACCCTCAAACTCACAGCCAGCCATACCTTCCCTAAAGTTATTTGGAATAAATTATAATACTGCTTGATTTCCTTTTATTGAGCTAGAACAAAAAATTAGTCCTTGAATTAAGTCAGATTATCAGAGAACTGTGTACCTAGGCTATATTTTATTAGCATATTGTAGAATTATTTTTACTTAGGCTATTGGTCTATGTTGAAAGACTTGCTAAGAAATGGTATTAAAGCTTTTGTTGTATTCTATGTAGAGATCATTTTGAAGATGTCCATTGCATCAAAATGTTCTTATATCCATAGGCAATTTTTTTTCATATATCTATATTAGAATAGTTGTGCTTTTCTTGAATCCATTCATTTACTCACTAATTCAATTCAATAAGTACTTATTAACTGTTTAGTATACTCACTAATAGGAATTATATATAGCTGTTACCAAATATCTTTCCTGACCTCTTGAAATTTATATTTAATTTGGGGAGGTAGAAACTAAACAAATAAAAACAATAATGTGTCTGTTCCTGATATAGAGAAAAATGAAGAAGAGTAAGTGGGATGAGGTAGGTCTTAAGCCAAGTTTGTCCACTTAGATAAGGTGGCCAGGGAAGGTCCAACTTTGATATTTGAGCAGAGACTATAGGAAGAGAGGGAGCGAGAAGTACAGAAATCTGGGGGAAGAGCTTTATGGGCAGAGGGAACAGCAAGTGCCTTGGCTCTGAGGAGGGAGTATTACTGGCACATTTAGAAGTTAGAGATACCAGCAGGTAGACAGTGTAGGGAGGAGTAAGTGATCATGTCAGACCTTGTAGATTATTCTAGAGCTTCCACCTTTACTCCTAGTAAAATGGGAAGCCTTCAAAAGGTGTTTGAGCAAAAAAATTATGCTCTGATTTAAATTGTCAAGGACTGTCTCTGTTTACTCAGTGGGGACTAGAGCAAAAGAGTCTGGGGAGATAAGTATAACAATACAATATGGAGTTCTAAGAAACAAGTGCAGATAGGTCAATTAAGATGAGGGTTGAGAATTCATAGCTGCATTTGGCATTGTGTAGGTCATTGGTGACAATGACATGGTGGACCAATAGTGGTGGAAGCCTGATTGAAGTGAGTTGAAGAGAAATTGGGAAAAGTAAATCGGAAGCAGATATTATAGGCCAAACTTTCAAGGAGTTTGGCAGTAATGGGGAGCAAGGACAGGAGCAGAGCTGGAAGGAAATATCTGGCTGAGAGAATCGTTTTTTGTAGGATGTGGTATATTACAATATCCTCATAGGCTGATGGTAACAGCAAGGAATCATCTGATGAGGCAGGAGAGAGGGAGAATATTGCTAGAATGATATCCTTGAGTAGAAAGAGGGGATGAGCTCCAGCACATAAGTAGAATGATTGCCCTTCAGTAGTGCAAGGCATTTTATTTATTCAAGAAGGAGGAAAGGCAAAGTATACAGATTCAGTTGAAGGTAGATTAGTAGATGTGGAAATGGAACATCTCTACTGACTGTTTTTTGTTTTCTTAGCAAATCGTGACAAATAGGGAGGGAAAAACATGAGAAAGTATGAAGTGATTATCTAGGAAAATGAATGGATTAGGTGAAATTTCCACATAGCCCTAAGGGCCCACTTGAGCTTAACGGTTATGTGCTTTTCTCCCACCACATTCAGCTACTCAGGGATAGACACATACTACATATCATTTTGTATTTCCTCAGGGCTTAGGGTCTTGCTAGGCCAGTGTAATGGCAGGAGACAGAGGCTGTTAAATTTAGGACATAGGAAAGGAAGCGGTTATAATGATGTCTAATATAATCCAACTGGATAAAAAGAAAGGTATACAGGGAATTGAGGGGCAGGAAATATTGTTAGGGCCAGGAGAAGAAAAGTTCTGGAGTTGTAAAAGGATTGTTGGAATTTGCTTAATAGAAAGAGTGAACAGAGAATAAGGGAGACAGTGATTAGAAAGGGGGGTGTTTAGAACTGAATGATGTAGCAATTGCCATTATTGGTAATGCAAGACTGAGGTATGCCCTAGGAAAAGAATCACTGGAGGAGAGGAAGTCAAGGGACTGAGAGGCCAGGATGGAGGGAGGATCTTATTTGTGAATTTTGAAATCACCAAGAATTAAGACAGAATTTATCGAGTAGAGTAGCTGAACATAAAATAATTAAGAAATAAAGAGAAAGTCTTAGGAATCATTGGTAACACAAATGAGTAGTATTAGATGATATACATAATGATATGACATTCAAAACTGGGTGATTTAGGGAAGAGTGGAGGGAACATGGTTTGGAAGTTGCAACAAGGGAAAATGTCACGCTGCCTCCACGCTCACATTTCTTTGTAGGGGAGAGAAAAGTTCTAATGACCAAAAGTTTTGGTTTCTAATCATATGTTTATTATAAGAGATGAAAGGGAGCACATTTACCTCTTCTTTGGCTGCCAGTAGAGTGGTTAAATGATGCCCTAGAATAGTGATTTTGAAATAAATAAGAGAATACATATTTGAGAAATGTTAAGGAGAGCAATTGGCATGTCCAGGTAAATAGGTATATGAGGGAGGGAAGAAAGGGAAACAGGGAGAAAAAGAAGTCAAGGGTGATTTCTAGATTTCAACTGGGATAAGATGGTCAGGTTACCCACGATAGAAAATACTGAAACAGGACCAATTGAAGTAGAATGATATACTTGAATTTTAACAGATTGAATATAAAATGTCATAAAAAATTTGGTTGGTTGACTCTAGAAGGCAGTCTGAATTTCTCAGGGGAGGAATCCAGATTGAAGATATAGATCTGGGAATTATCTACATATATATGGTAGTTGAATTCATGATAATGAATGAGATTACTATGGAAAATTAATTCAGAGAGAGATTAACTTAAATTATTTTATGTTACGATTTATGCACATTTATTCTTCTCAAGTGGCTCTGTGCTCATTGTCATTGATGCTTTTCTACAGACGTACTATTCCATTGACTTCTATATTTAGTCTAAGGCTACGTTACATCCAAAGCTTTATTTCTGAAACAAGGAGTAGAAACCCACTCAGAGTTTCTCAGGTTAAAAGGCGGGGTGGGGGGTGGGGATTTGTAAGGATGCAGAGGACAGTCAGATTTCATATGAAATAGATCTGGGAATAGTAGAGTCAAGAACCAAGACACTGATCTCACTGCTTAGGAGTCTCAAGAACTCTCTCATCTATCCTTTTCTGCATGAGTCTGCTGTATTGTTTTCTCTTTGTCAGCTTCCTCCTTATCTATCTCATCAGTTTGCCCATAGTCCAGCAGGACAATCACAACTACCTACTGTGCATGTCCTACTAGTTATCCCAATTCAGAATTGTGAAACAATTGGTTCGATTTGATCATTTCTCATCAGGTCTCAGGGCAGCTAATGGGCCGAGGAAATGGTCAAATGAGCAACCGAAGCTATGGGCCTCAAGCTCATGAAATGGATCTACTATAGAAGCTCTGGGCAGGAAAGTTCAGTAATTCAAAATTTAAATAGGACACTTCACAAACTTGCTGGCCTTATATATTTAATAGTTTTAAATGATACTAAAATAAATGCCATTTAGACCTTTGAATCTCTTCTTATTACAAAGGGAAAGTGGCTAGAAATTACAGCTGTAAACTTTGATTATGAGAGTTTAATCTGGTGCAGGCTGAAACTGATATTGTATTATAATGCCAATATGGATATGACAAAGAGCTTTATGGAGCATTATTATGCTGGTGTGGTTATGATTTGACTCACCACAGAATTATTTTACCTATGATAATTTTCTTTATTTAACTTTATTGGATATTTTTATAATTCCTTACCAGGTCTACTGTTGTTTGTTTTGCTCCATTAGTCAACCATATTTATTGATTGTGTCCTTACTGTATGCAGAACATATTCCTGGTCACTCTGAGAAACAATGACAGGAAATCAAGACCTACTATCCTTTCTTCAAGGATTGTTTGGTCTGCTGAGAGTGGATTAAAACATATTTGAAAAACTAATTAGAAAATTTTCTGAGATTATATGAAACTGATATAGATTAAACAATATTTAAATGCTATGGGATTATGGGACCAACGTGGTCATGTAGCTATATAAACCAGAGTTTCCTCAATGTTCAAAATAAATTAGAATATGAAAAACACTTAATGGATATAGGTTTCAGGGAAGTTGGATTAAATTCTATATCATTCTCTCTGACAAATATAAGAAGTCCAGGGTAATAATATGCCTCTGTGATAAACCAAAATTAGGTAGAGCTTAATTGGCTATAATCATTGACAAAATTTTGAAACCTACTTTGACAATTTGACTTATGTTCTTTTGAGACCCTAGAAAAAATTGAAACAAATTCTTTAACCTTACTCTTATCAGTTTTCCTTCCCAGGCTTTTAAAGTCATTGGAACATCAAATGACTTTCACAGAGTAATCCAAGAGAACAAAGTGGAAGCTGGAATGTCATTTATAACTTAGCATGGGTAGTCACACATTGTAATTTGTTTAATATCGCATGGGTTATACAGGTCAGCCTCATTCAGTGTGATAGGGGGTACTCAAAACACATGAATACTAGGGGGCAGGAATCACTGGGGTCTTCGTGGCGCCTGGTTTCCACAGATGCCCTTGCAGAAACATAGTCAGAACACTCACGCCAGAGGCATAAAACACTTTCTCCTAAAGAAGCCCCTTTTGGAAGAATACCTTGACATATAGAGGTCCACTAGAAACATGCCTCCTCTTTTGTAGAAGCAGAACTGGGATGAGGCAGGGAGAGTTTTTGTTCACTTTCCCAAGCATATTCTTTAATATAGCTCTCTCAAAGCTTTATTGATTTTGTGCCTCTGTAATAAAAATGCTTGAATATATATTCCTCAGAAATGTACATTTGTTTACAAATTATATACCCATACCAAAGACAATCTAAATACTAAATATTACTAAGACCAAATTTCTCTTATGTTTTTAGATAACATTTAATATTAATAGAGGCTTTACTATTTTCTCTCCAGATTTCACTATTTTCTCTCAGTGAATGATATTGTACCCTGCATCCCAATTTGTAGACCATTTCTTTAGAATGTGATGACAAGAGGCAGGAGAGGAAGGAGTGATAGAGCATCCAAACATTAGTTGCCAAAATGTCAGACACATCAGAGAAGGTAAGCAAAGGGTGACTTATTTCAATGGATTTCCCCTTTACCAACTAATGGCAAACTTCACTCCCCCACCTCAGGTTTATACTCCATGGTGTTAGAACCTGTCTAGAATATTTGACAGCTCAGCATAACCTTCAGGAAATTTACAGAAAGTATTACTTATTAAGATAATCTTCCTCATGGTAAAAGGGAGAAATCTCATATGTAAATTGGTTGTGGTCCTAAATATATTGGAGATTTCGATCCAGTCATTGTCAAAGCCCTTAAAGCTGTTAGATTTGAATGGTTACTTGGAATAATTGTAAGATCTCCACTTATAGCCCTGCGTGTATTGTTCCATGAATTACAGGCATCAAAGGAAGAAGAAAAAATGAAAACAATTTCTTTGTCAATTATCTGTTCCTCTGGTCAACCTAGGATAAAGATGTAGGAAGTACAAGAGAATTTCTTAACAGTGGACTTTGTTTTTACAAAGTAATGCTCTTCATATAAATGAGGCTAACGAGAGTGCACAAATTTCTAAATGACCTCCAAGTGATTTTTTTTTTAAAGATTTATTTATTTTATTACATATCTCCCCTTCCCCCGCTGTGTCGATGCGCCGGGAGTGGTCACTGCGCAGGCGCGGCTTTCCCCGCTTGTGGGCGGTCTCTGCGTCCGTTCACGGCCGGCGCTTGATTCAGTTCGCGGGTGGCTGGCTGCGCTCCATCCGCGGGCGACCTGCCCTGCCCGTAGCAGCTCTTGCCATGTCCGTGGCAGCTTTTTGCCCTGCCCACGGCGGCCCCGGCCTGCCCATGGCGGCTTGCCATTCTCAAGGCGGTCTGCCCGCTAGGAGAGGTCCCCGGGAATCGAACCCAGGGCCTCCCATGTGGTATGCCGGCGCCCTATCCACTGGGCTATCGAGCCGGCCCCTCCAAGTGATTTTTTGATACTCTCTACTGAAACTTTTTTCTTTTTTCTTCTTCTTCTTCTGCATTTTAGAAATCAGACAATGGCATTAGTCTTTATCTGGATGTTATGGCAGATTTTCTTGACAAAGAAAAAGTTAAAGAGAGCTTATTGTCTTCTTTTATCAATTTCTCTAAGTACCAAAATCCAGAATGAATAT
>PVKH010021613.1:0-14289 GCA_004027955.1 Chaetophractus vellerosus | reverse complement strand
GACGAGCTGGGAAATTCTCTCCGAATGTTGAAATCAGTTCCCTTTTATAAGCAGTCAACTGAATGGATAACAGCGTCATCCATTCTTCATCCAATCTTGCTGATTGATGCAGATGCAATTAGCCCCAGGCTTGCTGGACCCAACAGCTGGGCACAATTACCTGGCCGAGTTGACACATTAGCCTAGCCATCACACTCCTTTAGCCCATGTAGAAAATGCCAGTAATAATACCCTCCAGTTTTCATTGCTAGCCCTAAGGGAGTGGGCTATCTCCTCTAGTTGATAAACACTGATACAAGAAATCTGAGATGGCAGCTGTGTGCTGCAGAGACCAACCCATTAATATGAATTCTTGAAGAGGAAGATTTTTAGGAAAATAAAAAAACAGAACAATAAAACCTATGTTTAAGTTTATGGAAAATAGAACTTATTGGTATGTGGCAAAGATCTTAGGAACCTTTGAAAAAAGAAATGACACCAGGCAAATTAAAACTAAACAAACTAAAAAGGGAATTCTTAACTCTCAGCATAAACAAATTTTGTCAAAAAAGCAGTTTTGTAGTAGTAGCAGTGTAATTTTTGGCTCATCACTGATTACAATTTGCATGGCTATAATAATATTTAACATTGAATAATCAATAATTGTGGATAGCCATGTGAGAGAGACACAAAAAGGGGAAGGTGTGTGTGGATTTGTTTCCTTTAATTCCTCATCAAACATGGCAGGAAGTCAAGAGAAATTACATTAAATTGACAAATATTTTAAAATGTGGAGATAAATACCGAGGAGATTTAGAAGAATTGAGAGTGCCTCATTTTGTGCATTGCTTATCTACAAAAAAAAAAAACAAACAAAAAAAAAAACAAAAAACTTAAGATGATCCAAAACAGGCATGGTGAAACTTTGCTTCTCACATAGTTTAATACACACTTTTCATTGAGGAAAACTCTACTTGCATCTTCCTATTAAATATGCATATGATGAATCAAGGATAGAATTTGTTCTTGTATCAGCTCTTCCATATAAAAAAGAAAAAAATAATTTACTTCTTTGTAAATATTCATATGTCAGTGTATTAATATTGTTCTAATCAATTTACTCTGCTGAAATTTGTTTAGTTTTAAGCCTTTTCCTAAACTGTGAGTAATAAGGCCATTTCTTCCATGAGATGAACTGCATATTTTAAACCAGTGTGAATTGTTGTGAACATAGCCATGATGATTTAGGAAGATAAAATTGACAGTGATGTGGAGGAAAGATTAGGCTACAAAAAGGACAGACTGGATTTGGTAATAGTATAGAGAGGGCTATTGTAATAGTTCTCAGAAATAATCCCGCTTGTCCCTCCTGCTGCTAACACAAATGACCATTTTGCCCTTTATTCTGTAGCATTTATCACTATCTAAGATTACATATATAATTTTATATAATTAATTCTATATAATTAATTTTTATTAACTGTCTCAGCCTTCTAGAATATAAGGATCATGAGTGGAGAGTGTTGGCCATTTCGTTGACTGTGTCATTCCCAGTGCCTAGAAAAATCCCTGGCACATAGTGTATACTAAATAAATAGGTGTTGAATAAATGAGTAAATGCATGAATAAGCAGCAATATAATCAATAAATGATGAAACTAAAGATTTAAAACTATATATGAGAGTTTATTTGAAAGTAAAAATTTAAGCACAAAATATTTGATAGTGAGATTGGGAAAGGCTAGACAATTTAAATGTAGCTCTACCTTTTCATATCTGGGTGAACAGGTAAGAGTATAGTGTATCATTAAGAAAATTAAGCAAGAATTTAATTTGTTCAGTTTGGGAGTAAGGAGGTTGCATTGGAAGTCATTCCAGTAGAGATAGCCATTCAGCATCTGGTATGTGACAATAAAATTTAAAACAAATGTTCATACAGAGTAAACTCCTGAGGCTTATTCATGATAGTACAAGAAATCTATGGAGGTATATAATATCATCAATGAATAGAATACATAGGGAAAATTAAGTAAGTGTTTGAAATAACTATATTTAGGAGACAGAAAGAGTAAGACAGAATAAGACATTATTTTACCAAGTCTCTCATTAAAAATTAGAGACATAAAAGATTGAATGGAGAAACTTACATTTCTCTTCTTTCTGCTCATTGAATATCACATGAAATGCTGCATGAGGAACCAAGCCATCTAAATCACTTCTAAACTATCTTTCAACACTTTATTCCTCCTAGTAATTTTAAATTATAAACCCAACTGATAGATATTACCAATGTTAAGACTATAAACTCACACTTTCCCAAACTTGTAATTTATACGCATATACTGAGGATTCAGAGAGGAACTTCTCTGCATTCCTATATATCATGATCTAGTTAGGAGGATAAAAAAACAAATAGTGACATTGTCTTAAGTCCTGGAGCTAAGCATAAGGTGCACAATGTTTAAAGGGGGGCTTAAATATCAGCCTGAGGTTTCAAATAATAATATCCATAGATAGTGGTTGAAAGCAACACAGATAAAGGGTGAAATGCATATTTGGAATGGGGGGGGGGGGCTCACACAGGCAAAGAACAACTCAATGAAAAAAGTCAGAATGTTATAATGTTGCCTCTTTAGACCTGCAGAACCACTAACAAAACAGTAATTAACTTCAGTGGAAATCCTATCTATAACAAGTATTCAAGTTGTAATCAGCCAATTATAGATTATTTATAAAAAGTTTTTTCTTTGTATTTACAGTTCTAGAAAGTGTATTTAATAATTTGATTTAAAAAATAGCCCACAGAAGACACAGATATTCACAGCAGCATTTTTGACCTGACTGAGGTCTAGATCAATTGAAAGAGTATAAAATATAAGTGGGAGAAATAATGATATATTTCTAAACATAAAACTCCTGGATATGTGGAAGCTTTGTTACCACTAATAGCCTGGGGGAAATTAGATTGAAATCCCATAGTAAATTTCTGCAAAACATGTTTTCCATTACTCTCCATTACTAACCCTAAAACCCAATAAATCTCAGCATTTTGACTGTGATGAATAACCTTTATGATTGTCAGTTCTGAATCTTACTCTTTAGGATGTATTAAATTATTATTGCATGACTTTGTGAAAAGATCCTTTCTTTATGCAGGTATCATGGTATTACTTTTCATTATTTTAATTCAGTGAATTAAATGTGGAGCAATGAAACAAGTACAGATTTTGATGTTAGATAAATATGAATTCAAATTTCTGATCTTCAAGGTATGTTACTTTAGTAGTATCATTTTTCTTTTCTTCCAATCAGGACAAGGGTTGAGGGGTTGAATTAATCATATGTCTCAATTCATGATCCAACATTGTTAGCAGTCCATGTAAAGCCCCTCTTTTATTTTAATTCATTTCCTTTCTTTTCTCCCTATTGCTTACTTTAATCCCCACTGTCCCTACCCCATCCCCACCACCCCCCAAAATAGATCTAGACGGCTTGATATGGACCCTTGAGTTTGTATGGAACTTTAAAAAGATATGTGTTTTTTTGCATATGTATTTATTATGCAAATGTACAGAAAGGGTGTTCTATAGAACTCCTTTATCCTCTATAACCATTTATATATAAAATTATATATAAAATGTCTTCACTAACTGCTATATTTTAGGATTTATACAGGCTGCTGTGTACACCTAGTTTGTTGTTTCTTACTCTTTTCCATGATGTACATCTGCTTTATATTTATCCATTGGAAATCTATCTATATTGTTTCTAACAATCTGATTCAATATAATATAGTCAATGCTGTGTGTAATGAACATCTTCACACACATTGCATTGTTCTATGGAAGAAATTTTCTGTAACATAAATGGAAGTTATTGTTGGGTCATATGATATATGCAAATATAACTCAAATTTCTCTCAAATTGGTCTCAAGAATGGATGTACAAGCCAACTTTGCCACTATAATATGAAATAAATCCTAAATCCTTTTTTCCTCACATTCTCACCAATATTTGGCATTATATTACTGAAAGCTAAAAATTGTAGTGAATATGATTGAAAATACTGCATTTTTCCTTCTAGTCACCTAGGCTTTAGCATTAGGGGGCAATGGCCCTTCCACT
Organism: Chaetophractus vellerosus; assembly: GCA_004027955.1. Taxonomy (NCBI): domain Eukaryota; kingdom Metazoa; phylum Chordata; class Mammalia; order Cingulata; family Chlamyphoridae; genus Chaetophractus; species Chaetophractus vellerosus. The sequence continues at coordinate 10,186 of PVKH010021613.1, read as the reverse complement.
GGAAATACTTTAACAATTGTGATTTATCTATTTAAAGGATTTCTACCAACCTGAAATAAAGCATACCCTTATGTTATCTATGTCCACATCTTAAGGTGCATCACTTGTATGTTTCCACCAATTGTGTATCAGTTTGGAACTTTTCATTTGCAAGTTTTAGAATGCAAGACTCATACTGGCTTTAAAATATACTAAAACATTCCCTCATTTAACTGAACAAGTCTATAGATAGAATGAGGTTCAGGAAGCCTAACCTGATGGTTCCTAGTCATCAAAGACCTATCTTCTTTCTATCATTCTTTTCTACCTTCAATCGGGTCTAATTTTTTCTATTGTTGATTTTTCTCAAACTCATAAAATAGTTTCCAGAAATTTCCAGGACCTGCAAGTCTATTTCCATTATACAGAAAAAGAGAAATTATCTCCCAGAAGCACCTAAACCAAGCTAAGATCTACCCCTAAAGCTAGTACTGGTATGCCCTTCCCTCAAAGCATTTGAGCTTTGTGCGGGGGCAGGAGATCCAGAAATGAAACAACAAAGAAGAAGGTGAATGGATGTTGGAGGAAAAAAAGAACAAACATTTTCAGAAAACAAGAACTGTACATACAATAAAAATAACTGAATCCATTATAAACAACTATAATCGATAAAATAGATTTGTGACCCTTAGAAATATGAACAATTATGATATTTTTAATTTTAAGATTCTTTATTAAAAATAAAAATGAATGGCTTATCGATTTAAATAATTTAGAGATGCAGTAAGATCCATCTGTGCTTATGGAAACATGTTTCATAATATAAACAAATTTTATAAAATTAGAGTTTATTGAAACAGTTTCATAATTTCACAAAATATTCAAAACATTTAGTATTCTATAACATGCTTTTATTTTCATGGAATGATATTTCATGAAACTTTATCCATGTCAATGCATATATATCAAAATTGTTAATTTTAAGAGATGCATCATTGTATTTTTGTCTCAAGGGCTGGAATTACATATTTTAACAAGAGCAATATGATGCAAGAAATTAGATGCTTAAAATATGTTGGAAGTAGGGAGGAGGATAAAGAAGTATGAGAAGTACTTCTGGCTTCCAAGAAATCAGTAAGTCCCCAGATCATAGGAGGCACTTGCCAGTTATCTCAGCTGCAGTTTATCCTTAGGCGTGCATCTGGAAGCAGCTTCATGTTTTTTATTGACTCAGGTGTCTATTTATCTCTTCCAAAAGAGGCTAATGGTTTTTCCTTTTCTTTTGCCTTTAAATATCCCACAAATGCCTCTCACAGAGTACTGTAAATTATAACTCCATTAGCAAGGATATATGGAAAATATAAATCAATCCTACAAGATACAGTTAAAATTTGACAAAGTTAGGAATGGAGATCAGTATCACTAGACAGTAACTAGCATAATAATGTCCCATGTAATGGCAGCATAATAAAACATTCACTTACTACTCTACTGATGAACATTCAGATTCCCATCTGTTTTATGTTTCTATGAGCAATATTCTTAAAATAAGCATTGCTCTATATGACATTAATTTAATTGGTTCAAGTTATATTAGTTTATGGTTCTAAGATGTATTTCATAAAACACTGAGACATACACAAAGAAATTATTAAGCAAACCACATTGTATAATTAGTGATTATACATGACTTTTTCAGTCACCTTCTCTTGTAGATAAAGTTAGTGGTCATTAAAACGTTGCACTAGCACTTCCAATCAACAAGATGATGGCATAAGACACTCCAGGGTGCTGTTCTCCCACAGATTCTTTAAACACGTAGCAAATACTGGCAGAAGTAACTTCTTCAAAACTCTGTAAAACTATTAAAGGATTACAGTAATTGGGTGAGTACTGAATCAAAAAAGTGCAGCATTGACAACAGGAGGAGAAGCTCATGGCACACTTGATGGCACCTTCTCCCTTCCCTCCACAGCACAGTGTAGAGCTGGCCTGTACTTCCATTGTGGGTGCCTGGACCTGTTCCAGAGACAGCAGGGTAACTGCTGTGTGCATCCTGGGGTGCCTGTATGTTGGTGCCAATCTATCGAATGGCAGTATGAAAGACTGAACCAGGACACTCATCTCTAGCTGAACCTCCCAGAAGCAGACAGAAGCAGCTTCCAGGCAGCTAAAGCAGTATAAGAAACAATTAAGAGTCCTGGGGCAAAGAATTATCAGTGTTAAGACTTACAATAGAGCTCCTGGAGAGGAGAAAAGTCAATTGAATAGGGAATAGATGGAACATTCATTTTTGTAAATGGGGGAATACCTAAGGTCACCTTCAAGTTCAAACCAGGACAAGAATTGGACATAGAAAAGGTGGAAATAACTATGCACTACAATTTCATATCAGACTGCACTATTTAATAGAGAGGATAAACTCTGATAGAGAACACTAGCCAATGCAAAGGCAATTTGTAAAGACTGTGAAAACTGTTTTTCGCATGGCTTGTTCAGTTTTGTTAGCTTTTGAAACTCCAATCTCTTTCATACAAATACCTGTATCCAAATGTTAGGAACAGAAACTCAGAGACTTAACCCAGAGTTAACACCTTTAAATATTAAAACATGTGCAACAAAAGATCACAAGACAAACAAAGAAAAGGAAATTATGGCTAATGGAACAAGATAATAATTCGGAAACCATATCTTAAAAAAACAGACTTTGGACATACCAGCTGTGAGAGTATCAAACTTTTTCTGGATCCCAGAAAAGATCATGTTCTTGAAGCTAATCCATTTCTGTGGGCGTGGAATATTTAGATTGGATTCGATTCAGTTGGGGATCTTTGATTGGATTACTTCAGTAAGGAGTGAGCCACTGTGGGTCCTGATCCTCTTTCTGGAGTCCTCTATATACACAGAACTGAAAACACACTCACAGAGAAAGAGCAGCAGAGACAGAGAAACTATGCAAGGCTGAGAGAGAGATCCCAGAGGCCAGGTTCTAGAATCAGCACGGCAGAGGCATGGAAAGAGACCCTTGAGAGGCTGAAAGAGATGAGGCTTAGAGGACCATTTTTTTAAGTAGCTTTTATTCATTTAATGTTGCTTTCAATTTATAAATGTGATGATAAATTCTAAAGAGACTGAACTTGGGTGACAATTTTTCATTATGAAGTTATAGTTCTAAAAACAGAAGCATAGTTATGTGGTAGCTGACAGTTCCTTGTAAAAATAATGATTAGAAAATGAAAATCCGAAAATTTATCTGAAATCCGAAAATGTTATGCAATTCCTCCTGATTACCCACAGCTGAGCTTGGGGAGAAAGTAAGCCTGGAGTAAAAGTCTGGAGTAGAGACCCAGAATGAAGAGCTCTCACTGTGTCATGCCACATGGAAGGAGTCTAGGATTGCCTGTAGCTGACCTGTGGTGAGACAGCATCTATAAAGATGCTTTGATTTGGACAATTTTATAGCCTCAGAACTATAAGCTTTTAATTTAGTAAATTCCCATTATAAAAACCAACTCATTTCTGGTATAATGCTTCCAGCAGCTTTTAGTAAAGTAAAACACCAAAGACTTAAAAAAAAAATCTTCTATATGCTCAAAGAGATAAAGGAAATTACAAAGAACTAAAGGACATCAGGAAAATGATAATGAAAATATGTGAATTTTAATAGAAATAAAAAAATTTATCAGGAACAAAACAGAAATACTGGAGTTGAACACTGCAATAATTGCAATGAAAAATTTCTTAGGGGCTGGCCATATAGCCCAGTGGATAGGGCACCAGTATACCACATGGGAGGCCCCGGGTTCAGTTCCCGGGGACCTCTCCTAGCGGGCAGACCGCCTTGAAAAGGGCAAGCTGCCATGGGTGGGCCAGAGCAACCGTGGGCCGGGCAAAAAAGCTGCCACGGACAGGGCAAAGCCGCCACGGGCAGGGCAGGTTGCCTGCGAATGGAGCGGAGCCAGCCACCTGCTAACTGAAGCAAAGCCAGCCGTGAATGGAAGCAGAAGGCGCCCACAAGCGGGGAAAGCCACGCCTGCACAGTGACCAGCCTTGGTGCGTCACCACGACGGGAAGGAGGGGAGATATGTAATAAAATAAAATAAATCTTAAAAAAAAAAAAATTCTTAGAGAGTTTCAACAGCAGACTGGAATTAGAAGAAGAAAGAATCAGTGAACTCAAAAACAAACAAAATAAATAAATAAATAAATAAATAAATAAATAAATAAATAAATAAATAAATAAATAAAAAACCACAATTGAAATGATTCAGGCTGAGAAGTAGAAAGAAAAAAGAATTTAAAAAGTGAATAGTCTCAGGGACATATGGTATACCATCAAATAGACTTATATATGCATTATGAGAGTCCTAGAAGGAGAAGAAAGAGAGAAAGGGACAGAAGGAACATTTAAAGAAAGACAAAACCTTCCCAAATAAACACATTCAAGAAGCCCAAAGAACCAAAAGAATAAACTTGAAGAGAATAATGCCCAGATTGTCAAAATGTCAAATGCCAAGGACAAAGAGAGAGTTCTGAATGTTTCAAGATAAAAATAGCATGCTACATGCAACAGAGACCCAGTAGGATTAGGTGTAGGCTTCTTCTCAGAAACAATAGAGGCAAGAGGGATTGGGCAACATATTTAAAGTATTGAAAGAAAACAATTGCCAACCTACAATTTTGTATATTGTCTTTCAACAATAAGGGATAGAATAAATCATTCACAGATAAACGAAAGCTGAGGGGCTTTGTCATGACTTGAGCAACCCTACAAGCAATGCTAAAAGTAGTTCTTCAGACAGAAAGAAAAGAGGCTAGACAGCAGATCAGCGTAGCATAAAAAAATCTTTTTTAAAGTTGCCAAAAATACCAATAATATTGGATTATATTTTTTGTTATATAACTCCACTTTTAAGTTCAAGGAAATATTTTCAGGTAAACGAAAGGTAAAACACAACATACCAAAATTTACAAGATGCAGCAAAGAGTGCTGAGAAGGAAATTTATACTCTACATGTGAAAGTAAATAAGATTTCAAATCAGAGACCTAACCACACAACTGGAGGATCTAGAAAATGTAGAGCAAACTAAACCCAAAGTGAGCAGAAGGAAGTAAATAACAAAGATTAGAGCAGAGTTGAATGACATAGGGAATAGAAAACAATAGAGAGAATCAAGGAAACCAAAAGTTGGTTCTTTGAAAAGATCAATGAAATTGACAAACTTTTAACTAGCCAGACTGACAAAAAGAGAGGACACAAAACACTTAAATCAGAATTGAAATGGGAGGTTATTACTACTGACCCCACAGAAATAAAAAGGATTATAAGAGGATAGTGTGTACAACTGCACACTAATAAGTTGGAAACTTAGATGAAATGGACAAATTCATAAAAATGCACAAACTACCTACACCAACTCATGAAGAAATAGAAGATATCAACATATCAATAAGAAGTAAAACGGTTGAATTAGTAACTAAAACCCTCGCAGAAAGGAAAAGCCTAGGACAGATTGCTTTACTAGTGAATTTTACTAAACATTCCCAGAAGAATTGACATCAATCTTTCTCAAGTTCTTCCCTAATATCAAAGAGGAGGGCAAATTCTCTAACTCATTTTGAGGTCACCATCACCCTAATACCAAAGCCAGGTAAAGTTACCACAAGAAAATAAAATTACAAACTAATATCCTTAATGATATAGATGCAAAAAATCGTAAACAAAGACTGGCAAACCAAATCTAACAGCATATTAAAAAAAATTATACACTATTATCAAGTTTGGTTTACCTCAGGTATGCAAGGGTAGTTCAAAAAAATCCATTAATGCCATAGTAATAGAATTACAGAAAGAAAAAAAATTGATAATCTCAATTTATGCAGAAAAGGCATTTGACAAAATCTAGCATCCCTTCTTGATAACAACACCAAGAAAACTAAGAATAGAAGGAAACTTCCTCAAAATGATAAAGGGGACATGGAAAACACACAGCTATCAATATATCAATGGGGAAAGACTTAGTTCTTTCCCTCTAAATTAAAAAATAAGGCAAGAATCCCCTCTGTCATCACTGTTATTCAACATTGCACTGAAAATTCTAGCCAGAGCATTTAGGCAAGACAAAGAAATAAAAGCCATCCAAATTGGAAAGGAAGAAGTAAAAGTTTCCTTATTTGCAGAAGACATGATTCAATATATAGAAAATCCTTTCAAATCCACAAAAATGCTACTAGAGCTTATATACAAATTTAGCAAGTGGTAGGGTACAAAGTAAACACTCAAAAATCTGTAGTGTTTCTATGCACTAGTAATGAACAAACTGAAGATGAAATCAAGAAAAAATTCCACTTGCTATAGCAACTAATAGAAGCAAATATGTAGGGAAAAATGTTGCCAATCATATAACTAATGTGTACGTGGAACACTAGAAAAATTGTAAAAGAAATCAAAGAAGACCTAAATAAATGGCAGGATATTTCATGTTCATGGATTGTTATGATGTCAATTCTTCCCAAAGTGATTTAGAGATTAAATTTAATCCCAGTCAAAATTCCCACAGCTTTCTTTGCAGAAATGGAGATGCCAATCACCAAATTATATGGAAATATATGGGAGTCAAAATAGCAAAAACCATCTTGAAAATGAAAAACAAATTTGGAGCACTCACAATTCATGATTTTAGGTCTTATTAAAAAAAAAAAAACAGCATGGTTCTGGCATAAGGTTAGACATATAGACCAACAAAATCAAATGGCGACTTCCAAACCAAACCCTCGCATCCATGGTCAATTGTTTTCTGATAAGGGCCGCAAGTCCACTCAATGGGGAAAGAATAGTATTTTCAACAAATACTGCTAAGAAAACTGGATATCCATATAAAAAGGAATGAAGGTATTGAGGACATTATGCTAAGTGAACTAAGCCAGCCACAAGAGGACAAATATTGTGTGGTCTCACTAAGACGAATTAACTACTAAGAATAAAGACAGGGAGTTAAAACCTAAAGTGTAGGTTACTAGGAGATAGGATGAGGACTGAGAAGGGGTACTGATGCTTCATATATGTAGAATTTTCAATTAACTTGACTGTAAAAGTGTGAAAATGGGTAGGGTTGGTGGTCAGTGTAACTAAATATTTATGGTGAGTATAGCATAGCTGGTTTATAAATGTGGCTGAAAGGTGTAGTCTAGGCATATAAATGTCAATTGAAAGAAAACTAGGGAATAATCTAGGGACTGAATAACATAGTAAACCCAGAGGTGGATGAGGATTGAGATTAGTAATACAAATAAAATAATGTTCTTCTATGAACTAGAACAAATGTATGTCACTATTACAAGGTGGTAAGAATATAATGATGCATGGGAAAAATATATTAATGTAATTTATGTACCATAGTTAACAGCAATATTTTAACATTCTTGCATCATTGCCAAAGAAGGCACTATATCAGTGCTAAGGGTCAATAATAGGGGGCTATGGGATTTGTTCTTTTGGACTAAGGAAAACATTCACAGGTTTACTGGGGTAATGACTGCACAACTCTGTGATGAAAGTGAGAGCCACTGAGTATACCTTTTGACAGAATGTACAAAGCATGAAACTGTATAACCCAGTGAACCATGTGGTGGAAGGTGGACTGTGTTTAACTACAAATATGAGAGTGTTCTCTCATGAACTATAATAAATGTACAATATTAATACATAGTGTTAATAATAGGGTTTGTATGGAAAAACTATACTGAGTGTACATTGTGGACCATAGTTAATGGTAATAGTCTGATCATGTTCTTTTATAATCTGTAACAAATGTTCCACAACAATATAAGGTTTTGGTGGAAGGGTGATGTATGGGAATTCTGCACATTAGGCATGATTGTTTTGTGGGTTTGCAACTTCTCCAATAATTTTTGTTTTAAAGAATGAAGGTGGACTTACTTTACACCATATATAGGAATTAACCGGAAATGGATTAGAAGACCTAAATATAAGAACCCAAACTATAAAACTCTAAAAGAAAACATAGGGAAACATCTTCAGAACCTTGTGTTAGGTGACGGTTCTTAGTCTTCACACCAAAAGCAGAAGAAAAAAAAAAAAGAAAAAAATAGATAAATGGAAATTCATCAAAATTTGAAAATTTGTGTGTCAAAGACTTCATCAGTAAAAAGACAACCTATACAATACGGGAAAATATTTTGAAACCGTATTTCTGATAAGAATTTAATATCCAGAATATAGAAAGAAATCCTACAACTCAAGAACAGAATGACAAATAACCCAATTAAAAATAGGCAAAAGATTTGGATAGGTATTTCTCCTACAAATTTTATACAAATGGCCAATAGACACACAAAAATATGCTCATCATTAGACTTTAGGGAAATACAAATCAAGACCACAAGGAGATATGAATGCAGTTTCCAGCTGCTAAAACAAATAACATATGATTGCTTGGCTTAATAACAGGAACTTATTGGGCCATGGTTTCAGAGTCTAGAAAGCTTGCTTCCTCCTAGGATCAGTGTATTTTTGAAGGCTGGAAATCTTTGTGGTTCTTTGGATTTTCTTTCATATGCAGATGCATACAGTAAAGTCATCTCCTTTCTCCTCCAAGTTCAACTGACTTTCACACTCTGGCTGCTTAACATGGTTTCTCTTTGTCTGATTTTCACTCTTCTTATAAAGGACTCCAGTAACCCAGATCAAAGCCCAACCTGATATAGCTGGGTCACACCTTAATTGAATCTTGATGTTATCCTATTTATAATGGATCCACACCAACCAGATTGTCAAGCAAACCAAGAATATCTCAATACTGAGTTGCTGTTCAATACACATTATATACTGTAGCAGTTTGGCATTATTTATGAATTCCAAAAAATAGATATTGGATTATGTTTGTGAACTGTTCTTTTCCTCTGGGCATATTAGATTATATTGGTTTCAGAGGTTTACTTGATTAAATAATGACTAAATAAAGGCTTTCATTGGGCCAGGTCAGTAGTCCCTTTGGTGGGCGGGGATTCACAGTAAAACTGTACTGCAGAGAAGAGAGTTGGAGTTTTTGAGCTGGAGCCCCTGAAAGTAAGCAAACAGAGGACCTTGGATGTAAGGAAAGAGAAAAGCCCTGGGAAGAGAAACAAGCCATTTGCCTGATAGTCTTCAGCTGGCCTTATGGAAATAGCAGAGGAGCTGAGCCTAGAGAGAAGGAAGCCCTGCCAAGAGAGGAAGCCAGGAAGCCTGAATCCTCACAGGTAGGGGCAGCCATTTTGCTCCAACACGTGGCAATAGACTTTGGTGAGGGAAGTAACTTATGCTTTACAGCCTGGTAACTGTAAGCTTCTACCCCAAATAAGTACCCTTTATAAAAACCAATTGATTTCTGGTATTTTGCATCAGCACCCTTTTGGCTAACTAATACAGATAGCATTTCATACCCACTAGAATGTCTCTTATTTTAAAAATGGAAAATAATCAGTGTTGAAGAGGGTTTGAAGAAATACAAACACTCATTCATTATTGGTGAGAATGTGAAATGGTGCAGCCACCATGGAAAATGGTTTGGGTATTCCTTAGAAAATTAAGTATAAAATTACTATATGTCATGGCAATTCCACTTCTAGATATATACTCAAAATATTCGAAAGCAGGCACTCAAACAGGTATCTGCACACTGATGTTCATAGTGGAATTATTCACAATTGCCAAAAGATAGAAGCAATCCAAGTGTCCACTGACAGATAATTGGATTTTTTAAAAAAGTGGTCCATCTATAGAGCTGTAAAAAGAATGGAGTTCTTATACATGCTACAACATGGGTGAACTTTGGAGAAATCATTTTGAGTGGAGTAAGCCAGACAAAAAATATAAATACTGGATGAGCTCACTTAGATGAAATGATTAGAACAAGCAAATTCATAAAATCAGAAACCAGAATACGTATTACCAGGGGCCAAGGTAAGGTAGCAAATGGGTAGTTAATGCTTAACTGCTAAAGGTTCTGTTTGGGGTGATGGAAAACTTTTGGTTGGTTGGTAATGATGGTGACATAATATTGTGATTGGAATCACTGAATGTGTATTTGATTGCGGTTGAAGGAGGAAGTTTTGTGTAGTATATGTTTTTCTAGAATGAAAATTTATTTAAAAAAAGATATAGGTCACACCCTAATGTAGGTTATAAATGGTGGTTAGTGGTATAAT
>PVKH010021612.1:0-14288 GCA_004027955.1 Chaetophractus vellerosus | reverse complement strand
ATTTAGGTGCAGCCACAGGACTGAATTTTTGCTAATGGAATGTGAGTGAAAATGATTTATGTAACTTCCTCGCCAAAGTGGTAAAAATGAAGGTGGTCTCTCTACTTATCAGCAGGTGGAGCCAAAGATAGAAAGCTCCTCGTTCCCTGAATGACCTTCTGGAAGGCCACCTGACAGGAACCCCACATTGGATTGTGTAATGGTTTGAGTTTGATTTAATTATGAATTCCAAAAATATAGATTAGATTATGTTTGTAAACTAATCTGTTCATCTGGGCATGATTAAGTTATGAGTAGGGCGTTAACTGCCACGTCAGTGAGACGTTGAGCCCCATCCCTCGGTGGGTGTGGTCTCAAGTATAAAAGGCTAGACAAGCGGCAGGCAGCAGAGCAAGCAGATGGAGAAAAGGCAGATTTAGAGAAGCAGAGATTTGGAGAAGCAGATTTGAGAAGCAGTTCTGATGCTGGAGTGAGCCGTTCTCCCGATAGTCTACAGCTGCCTTGTGGAGAGACGCAAAGCATAGAAAGCCTCATGGTCTACAGCTGAACTCGTGAAGGAAACAGAAGCTAAGCCCGGAGAGAAATGCAGCCCCAGGAACAGAGGAACCCGGAAGCCTGAACCCTGGAGACCTCGGCAGCCATCTTCCTCCAGGACATGGACTTTGGTATGGGAAGAAATTTATGCTTTGTGGCCTGGTAACTGTAAGCTTCTACCCCAAATAAATACCCTTTATAAGGACCGACCAATCTTTGGTATATTTCAAAAGGCATGCCTGTGGCTGATCAAAACAGATTGTAATATGGGCAAGAAATAAGCTTTAATTGCATTGACTCACTGAGACCTCAGGGTTTTATCTGTTAGAGCAGTCAGTTTTACCTTAATAAATGCAATGCATCATCTCATTTAATGCCCATTTTATAAATGAAGATATTAGAGAAGCTAAATAGTTTGTTCAGGAGGACTTGTTTAGTAAGGGGTGGGGGTGGTGACTGTATCTAATGCTGGAGCCAAGGCCCATGCGTTTAATCATTGTGCTATATACTGTTTCCCAGAAGAGCAGGCCTCCAATTCTTTTACTCCTAGGTCTTCCTCCTCTGGATGTTCTTAGTTTGTCCACATTTTTCAGAGCATCGATTACAGTAATTAATTAATAATTTCCATGTTATGTGACCTAAATTACCTCCCCTATCTGGAATCATCATGCATGCATCCGAGCTCTTCAGTATTTTCATGGTCAAGCCCATCAGAGGACCGTTGCTTTTTTTTTTTTTAGGGGATACTGGGGATTAAACCCGGGACCTCGTGCATGTGGAGCTCAACCGCTGAGCTACACCCACTCCCCAGGACCACTGATTTTAATCCACTAACACTCCTAGGCCTCTCACCACTGCCAGGCCCATACTCCCAATTGGAACATGAGTAATTTAAAAAATATATATTAGGGCAGATTTTATTTTTTTTATTTTATTATTATTATTTTTTTAAAGATTTATTTATTTTTATTACATATCTCCCCTTCCCCCCGCTGCGGCGATGCGCCGAGAGTGGTCACTGCGCAGGCGCGCTTTCCCCGCTTGTGGGCAGTCTCTGCGTCCGTTCACGGCCGGCTTTCAGTTCGCGGGTGGCTGGCTGTGCTCCATCCGCGGGCGACCTGCCCTGCCCGTGGCGGCTCTTGCCATGTCCGTGGCAGCTTCTTGCCCTGCCCACAGCGGCTCCGGCCCGCCCATGGTGGCTTGCCATTCTCAAGGCGGTCTGCCCGCTAGGAGAGGTCCCCGGGAATCGAACCCGGGGCCTCCCATGTGGTATGCCGGCGCCCTATCCACTGGGCTATCCAGCCGGCCCCCAGATTTTATAATCAATCCTGTTTCGTTTTTTTCTTGATAATTTCAGCATCTAGTGCTCCAGCCTGCCTAGATTTTTCTAGACACATCTAGACAACCAGTCACCTTTCCCAGTGTGAGGACCAGGATCTTTGGATTCTTACTATGGCTAATCACTGCACTAAGCAACTTCATTTAATCGGTTCCTCATCCCCACTTTACAGAGAAGGAAGCTAAGACAGAAGTTAAGAAAATTAAGATCACACAACTAATAAGTAGAGCGCATCAGGAGCCCTAACCACTTTTTAACTTGGGTGATGAATTTGTGTGTAATATATTACCTTCTCTCTCTCTCTCTCTCAAAGTGGAAGAGAACTAAGATTTACTGAGCACATACTGTGTGTAAGGTGCTTTACCCACCCCACTTCATGTAATCTTCAGAACCATCCACTGGCACGGCAAAACTTAAAGAGAATAATTTTTTAACGTTTTAAACTGCATTATTTGACATGTAGTAGAAGAATCCATACTAAATGAATAGCAGAAGTAGAAGAAGCAACTGATTAGATATGATGAACCCAAACTTGCTAAATGTTGAGTCCACAAAGTCAGTGATCTTTCTTCCCCACTATGAAAACTTCCTGGTACAGAGTAAGTGCTCAGAGATGCTCATTAAATTGGATGAATGGATGAATGTGGGCCTGGATGGACAATATAGACCCTACATGAGAAAAGGCTTTATTCATACAAGAAGTGTTTATTAGGCAGTTACTATATGTGAGATACTGGGGGCCATAGGCTTCTTCCAGTAGGAAGAACACAAAGGAAAAGGAGAAAAATCAAAATTTAAAAAATTTTAATTTTAAAATTTAGGTTAAAAAAAAAGCACAGCTATGGACTAGAGTGAACTTGCTGGTGTACTGTTATAGACTTGTTGTGATTCATGCAATGGAAGAAATTACGAAATTATGTGGAGCCAGTGGCCACTGGACACTTTGGGGGCAGGGAGAGGGAAGGGCAGTTGTAATACAGGGGCTTTTTTGGGACTTGGGAATTGTCCTGGGTGATGTTGCAATGGAGGATATAGGCCATTTTATATCAGCATGTATCATGCAAAACTGTGTGTGAGAGAGTGTGGTCTACAGTCTGAACTGTGATCCATGCTTAGTGGCAAAGCCCCAGGATGTGTATAGCTATTGCAGGTGATGTGCCACACTGATGAAGGATGTATATGTGGGAGGTTGTGGGAGGTGTGGGAGGTGGGGCATATGGGTACCCCTAAAATTTCTGTGTAACATTTATATAATCGATGTATCCTAAAAAAAAATTAATTAAAATTAAAAAAAAAAAAAACACCAACAAGAGACAGGCATTGAATGTGCCAACCACTTTTCTTGGGTGTTGTGGAACTAAATTGATTCTCAGGCCAGTGGCATTATGAAGTATATGAAGATACACAGACTGTAGCTCTAGAAGCCCTGCCTTAAATCCAATACAGATACCCAGTCTTGGCACAATGTCAAGGTTTGATCCTCTTAAACCAACATTGGCAGATGTCCCATTGGACTGGAATGATTTAAGCAGAGAATACTAGGGGCAAGCAGGACAATCCATCCAGCCTTTCTCAATGCCATGGAAAATGTAGGCTCCAAAGTTTCCCTGAAACAGAGAGTAGGTGAGGAGACGCCACATAAACCAGGTGGTGAGCCCTGTTTGACTCTCCTAAGTGAAGGATGTTGTCCCTAGGGGTTTTTCTTGTTGCTGTTCCTCCCTAAGTCTTTTTTGTTCTTGCTTCCAATCTCCTTTTCCCTCTCTATTATTATAGTGTTCTATTTCCTTCTTTCTGAATGTCTGTCTTTCCTTTGTCTGTTTCCCCTTCCTTCCTTCACCCTCCTTCCCTCCCTCCCTCTTTTTCTCCCTCCCTCCCTCATTTCCTCCTTTCCTTCTCCATATCTTCTTTTTTAGTGTCTACTCTCCTTTTCTTATCACGCTATTCTTTGTCTCTCTCAGACTTAGTTCTGTTTTATAACAAGGTGATTAGAAGACAGTGGAATTTAGAAGCCCCCTTGCCCTTGCTTTGGAGGCTGAGATTAGAGCTGGCAGGGAACAATTAGAATGTGATTTTAGGAGCAGCCATTCACAGGCTACATCATACTTCCTGCTCACAAATCTACCAGCTGAGCTATTCACATGCTGTCATTTGAGGAACATTGTTTATACATCACATAATGCTCGTCTATGTTGTGTCTGTTAGAGCCCTGGCGAGGAGTCTGCCCTGGATTGGACGGTTGGACCCAGGCACATGGTCAACACAAAACAGGAGAGATCCATATTTGGGCATGAGTATGCCTTAAACACTAATAGAGTTTGGCACAATCATAGCTCTGCAAAGCCAACCCACAGATCAAGTCACACATCAGGGAAAATCAAAACAGAATTAAGTTGGCCACTTTTTCTCTGCATAGACATGAGAGGCATTTTGAATTTAGTTTCTGAAACCTTGTTTTTCATGTTCAAGTAAGCATTTGGGCATGGCCAAATTTTATCCGTGGCCTATTTTATATGACTTTTTCCCATACACAAAGGACGGAGGCCCAGATATAGAACCAAAGCACCGATTCAGAGGTAGCACATGACTGCATGGTACTCCCTTTCCTAAGGAGCTGGGATCATTGGATAAACACTCATCTGCCTAGGATGGTTCGCATCTGGTCCTGCTCAGCAGATGGCGAAAGAACAGGGTCAGACCCGTGATCCTTGGAGATGGAAGGAGAGAGCACTAAGCTCCCGAATACACAGAACACATCAATGGTTCCCCTTTATTCTTGGCCTGACCTTCCATGGACCTTAAAATTTGGTTTCCCTGAACCTTTTCAGACTCATCCTCCCTGATTTCTCTTTATGAACTCAAAATTTCAATTGAATCAGTCAAGTCGACTCCTGTAATGCTTGTTCTTCCAGGTGTTAGGCAGTGTGCTACTTTCTCTTCCTACTCTAACGTTTCCAGACTGTAGTAATTCTTCAAGTCCCAGGTCATATGTCACTTCTAAATGGAAAGCACCATTCCTTTCTCTCACCTTATGCCTCTTTAAAAGTGTTTGTCATTTTCTACTTTGTGCTCCCATTGTAACCTGTGAGAATTCTGGTGTCACTAGAGGGAGTGCTAGACAAATGAAATGGAACGTTCCAAGATGTGCTGGTGACTGATTCCCAGGATAGGCTTTTTGTTTCTCCGTGTTCCCACTGCCCCCACCCCCTATTGTCCACCCTGCACTGCTCTCCGTTATAGACAATTTTCCCCTTGGTGCTGTGGAAGGAGGGGAGAGACACAAGTGGACTGGAGAGAGAGAAAAAGAGCAATAGCTCAGGAATGAGGCTATGGGAGAGTTTTCTCCTTACCATGTTCTTAGACTAAGGGCTTGCCTACTGACCAACCTTGAGAATTTAAATGATCAAGGCCACCAGTGAGGAAGAGACAAGTATGGCTTTTAGACGAGACCAACACTAAACCCTTAGCCATTCCTGGAAATTTGGGAGCCTGGCTACCTAAACATCAGCTGTGGCCGATACATCAGAGTTCTTGAAGGAGAAGCCTGGACGGGAAGGCTCCCCTGAGCCCCATCCCAGAGAAGGTGAATAATACTGATGGACCCTTAAAAGTTATAGATCTCTGGCTTCCCATGTAACCCAAACACTTGATGCCTATCTGTACCCACACATATTTTCTGTCAGTTAAACCCATTTCCTTACCCAACATTGCAAGTACACTTTTGGGGTGAGGGAGTAGTGAAGGGAAGGAATGCAGGATAGTAGGTATCCACAGGACAGGAATTGTGACAGACTGATACTATTCTTAAATCTAGAGACCTGGGCCTCTCATATAAGAATCAGGACCCAAATAAGAACCCTATGGTTATATATACCAGAGGGAGAACCATGTCTGGTTGTATATACCAGGGGGAGGCCTATGGTTCCCTACATAACCAATGCTCAATCTTAACCAGTGTTTGTTGAATGAAGTAAAGAAGTCTCATTACTAATTCTATTATTTTCACCTATTTTAATGTAATGAAAGTTTTATAAAGAGTCATATGCTTTCCATGGCTGGGTTAATAAAGGAAGTGTAAATACATGTATCAAAATATTAACAGTAGTAAAAGAGTTGGCATTTTTCAAAATATTCTTTTTTTTTTTTAAAGGTACTGGGGCCAGGGATTGAATCCATGACCTCACTTGTAGGAAGCCAGAGCTCAGCCACTGAACCACATCAGCTACCCTGAGTTGTTTTTCAGTTTGTTTGCTTGTTGTTTGGGATTTTTGTTGTTGTTGTTGTTGTTTTTAGGAGGCACCGAGAACCAAATCTGGGATCTCCCTTGTGGGAAGCAGGTGTTCAACTGCTTGAGTCACATCTACTCCCCCAAATATACTTTTGCTTGCTTGTTTTCTTTGTTTACATTACATTTTGCTTTTAGAATGTCTTAAATAAGGTGATTTGGTGGGGATGTGTGGTTAATACAGCAAGCATCTGGGAATAGTGGGATGTTTTCCAAAGGCTGGATAAGCAGTAGGATATTTCTAGCCCTGCCTTTACATAACTTATGTAATAATTTTCTCCTGATGGTGTCATTTGAGCTAGGTTATCTTGGACAAGTTATTTTACCTCAATTTCATCATATGTCAAATTGGAACTTAAACAAAATGATTGCAAATAACCCTTCCCATTCTAAATTCTAAGTGCATGCCTAAAAACTTAAGTTTATGTGCCCATATCTCAAAAACATCCACAGATGTTGGAAGTGAGGGAGAGGGTTTCCTGAGTAGGTGAGCCCTGCTAGGGGAAGATTTGCATAAAACTGATTTAGCAAGTGAAAAATGGACTGTGACAGATTAATGCTGGGAGGTTGATCTGCTCAGTATCTGGCCCACACAGCCTGGTCTGATCAGATCTTCAAAGTCATATGGTCCTTATTTGGTTTTACAATAAATAACTCAGACTTATGAGTTAGACACCAATTAATGAAATCATCTAGTCCAGAGGAAAGCAATCCTCCTGGGCAGTCATTTTGGAAGCATGGGCCATCCACTAGGCTTGCCAAGCCCGGGGCTTTTATTCCTGCCAGTGATAGAAATTGTAGGATTCCTCCAAATTCCAGATGACCTTTGCTCTGAAATATACCAATGGTTGTCCTGGAGGTCACAGAGGGTTTGGCTGCCACAGACTTCACTGATGATGAAGGGCAATTCTAATTCTAGTCAAAGATGAGACTCAGTACTGGGAAGTATTTGGGGGCCATAGGTGAAAAACTTCTGATTAAACCAAGTTTACTTAATTTTTGTTTATTTCCATCTTGAAAGGATATAAGAATGACTCCAGGTAGAAACATTTTGGAAAATACTGAAGGCAACATCTTGAGAGATCATGTTCCTGGTTGAGAAAGAAAACTATTGATGTGTTCATATATATGGAGAACCAAACTCACCATGGGTGCTCAATAAATATCAAGCAATCAATCAATTCTCCAGCCACAGAGAAGCTTCCTGTTCCAAACATGCAGTCATGGAAGGGGGCTTGGCTCAAGACCCAACTCCCTCTTCCAAATGATGTGACTCCAAACTCCAAGAAAAGTTCTGGGTTGTTTTTTTTTTTTTTACCCCTTAGCAACTGATGGCACAATCCCTGGCAGCCCTCGAAACTGTGATTTCTAGACCAAGACATCAAAGCAATGGTTCTTGAGAATCTTAAATTTTCACCCGGCAGCTGATTGGAAGTGGCTATACCTGTTTTCAGAAATGCTCTAAGTAAAAATTGATGTGATTTTGAAAATAGAATTCTATTGTGTGGAACTCTTAAGCATTGAAAACACTTGCTGGAAGATAGCCATAAACTGCATTTATTTGAGTTAATTTTGCATCAATCAATATGCCTCAAAGATGACATTCTGCAATTTTTATTTAGTGATTCATATATTATACATTTAATCACTAAGTGTTGGGAAAGGTTATGTTAAAGATCCACTGCAATTGTTGACAAGCTACTAACAATTTTTAAACACAGCCATTGCAAAAAACAATTACCGCTGAGGTTTGGACATTTGGAGTTACCCACTTTTCAACTTATAATACTGAGGTTTCAACAAATGTGAAATTCACTTCTGCGGGTTCTGCTTTTACATTGCTTAAAATGAGGCATGTAGTAATGGCTCCTTGGGCACATAAGATTTGCAAGACTGTTCCAGCTGTAACTTTATAGTCTTTTTGATGGACCATTTGTCTTCAGCTCTTAGAGAAGGGAACTGAAGTTATATGATCATATGTGTTTCCTATTTAATAGCCATGTATCAAATCTCCACATAGTTCTTAGTGTGGTGGGATAATAATCTGCTAAGTTAACTATGTGGGTTTTTCCTTTGCATTTTTTAGCCTGATGACCCTGTGAGCATCTCTCACTAGGACCAGTAGACATTCGGCCTCTAATGGGGGTGGGGGTGCCATTTCAGAGGGGATGGCTGAACAAAGGGGCAAGTTTTAAGTTTTTAAATTCAAAAGTTGCTTATCCTGGAGTAAGATAAAAGAAATGATGTGAGTCAGAAGAACCAATCTCCCTGGGGTTCTATCCTTGACCCCACTCAAAATAATGATCCTTAGAGCTGCTAAGGAGGAGGGACATTTGGGAGCAGCCCGGAGAGATTCGGGAACAGGGGTAAGATGGGAGTGGCTATTGCGCCTAGGTGTGGGGGGATGGGTGATCAGACATAGAAAATTGAGTCTGTTTTCCATCTTAGGTACTGAGAGGTGGCCAACCCCAACAGAATTTCTTTTGTCACCATGCCTCTGGGTAGCAAGCTGGGAGGAATACAGCAATCAATGGGGATGGGAGAGGGAAGAGAAAGAAAAGGTTCAGGAGGTCTTAAGGCCAGGGCAAGCAGCCACTGCAGGAGATATGGCCTGGAGCTTGTGGCCGTGGGTCTGAGGAGGCGTCATTCATTGTAGCAGATGCCAGCTCGGAGGAGTCGAAACTTGTTAAGATTCAAAATAGGTGACACATCTCAGCGGAAGCCAGCAGTATAGATACAAAGAGGCCCAGGCACCACCACCTCTCCAGTATTTCATCCCCCAAACCCACTCCAGATGCCATGCTGCTAAGAAAAGCACCCCAAAACTCACCCTAGATGCCTTATTGCTAAGGAAAGTCCTCTGAACCCATAAGCCCTAAGAGGAGAAAGAAAAGGAAAAATTATCCTAAAGTGATTCAGTCTAACCATAAAATTCCTGATAAAATGTTAGAATTGACTAGATTATGTTTTGGCTGCCAGATGGAGAGAAATTAAATGTAAGGAGTGGAGCCATGATTCTTACAAGTGTGTGGCCTGAATCATGTCCCTCACATTCAGGTCCTAACCCCTGTTCCTGTGGATGTGAACCCATTTGTAAACAGGACCGTTGAAGATGCTCTTAGTTAAGGTGTGCCCAACCGAGTGAGGCTGGGCTTTTATCCAGTATGGCTGAAGTCCTTATAAGCAAAGGAAATTGGACACAGAAAGAGAAGCTACAGGGAGCAGCCAGAAGGTGGAAGCCAACGGCACCCAGAAGAGAAAGGGGAAGGTGCCACCATGTGTACTGCCATCTGATGGAAAAGCCAAAGACCAAGGCTTTTCCTTGGCAGCCAGCCCCAGAATGCCACAGTCTTCAGGGAGAAAGCATCGCCTTGCTGACGCCTTGATTTTGGACTTCTCCTCACCTCAAAACCGAGAGCCAATAAATTTGCGTTGTTTAAGCCAGCCCCTTGGATGGTATTTGTTTTAGCAGCCAGGAAACTAAAACTCTTTCTCCATTAGTGCAGTATGAAACAAATGCGCTTCTTATTGTCTACACATACATTAAAAAAGGTACTAGACAGAAAACAGAGAGGCAAAATAAAGTTTGACTTAGTGAGGTTATAAATTGAAGGTTTACTTGATGAGTGGAAAGGTATCAGAAGGCTGGGGATCCAATCCCAGCCCTGCCACTCACTAGCCATGTAACTTAGGGGAGTCATTTGGTCTTTCTGAGACTCTGTTTTCTCATCTTTAGAGTAGGGATAACACTGCTCTATCTCACAAAAACTCATACAGGATTATGGAGAAGGTCAAATAAGAAGGTTGTGAATGTGCCTTTGGACTGTAAAATACAGTATAAATGTAAGATATTTTAACTCTTTCTGAGCAACAGAAATATGGAGAGATCAGTTCTAAGGATCAACAAGAATACTGGGCAGCATGTACTCAGTCTATAAAAAATGTCTGCTCTTAAGAGCTAAGAAGGAAAAGCTCACTTGAGATTTCAAATAATTCTTCTTAACTGGCATATTAGGAGAACGGTTGGTAGTTTAGCCCTTTATTTTTCAGCACATTGATTTTAACCCCATCTAAATCCAGTAAGTGTGGAAGGCATGACCCTTCCTGGCTCCACCTGACCTCCCCCCATCCAAAGAAAATTTTGGGTGAAAAACCAACTAGAAATTGATACTAACCTACTTGTATTTGGTCCAAACAGTGTGTTCAGCTTTATTTTTACAAGGTTGATCTTCTGACTCTCTCTGTAAAACTGGTTCTTCATATCAGAATATATTAAATGCCTGACAACTAATCTAAATAAAAAATATCAATCCTCTGATGCTTCATCTTAGGAAAGTAAATCAGAAGCCAAGAAGGTACAAGACACTGCAAAGAAATGGGACCATAAAAAACAGGACTGGGTGATGGATAAACAAACTTTGGGAGGAAAGGTATGTGAATACAGAGGAATTATTCAGCCCTGGCCCGACAGCCCACGTGGCCCACACAGATGCATGACTGTGGGGGGGGGGGGAGAGGCCATACACACGTTGAATTTACAATAGCTCAGCCACATAGGCAGAGTCTGTCTGTCCACGTAATTAGAAATATTCTAAAATCATATTTGCATATGTAATTTTTATTATATATTATGTTTTACTATATAATTAAACATTTATACATACATATCACTGCACTTTATGTGCATAATGAGGGCTTTTTAAGAGTAATTGGACTACACACACATTTGCCTTAGATACTGACTTTGGAATCTCTGGACTTCATTGTAGATCGTAACCATCACTTCTCACTACATTGAATGTGATTTTAAATATGAGAGAATTGTACAACTCCCTCAGCAGAGACATCTTATCTATATTCTCCTTCTTTGGGGGGAAATAAAAAAACTCCAAATTTATTTGGAAGTGACTATCCATACTAGATTTCCAGATCTTTAGAAGAATCTTTTACCTCTTCTGCTAACCTGTTTATTTCACTTACAGGTAACCCAATTCCAGGGCTAAAGCTGTATTTTCAAAATCCATAGGAATTTGGCTTCAAGAGGTGCTGGCTTCACCTGTGGAACAGAAGGGAAGGTGAACAACACATCACAAACACAATCAAGGCCCAACACAGCGCACAGGTACCGATTTTAAAACCAATCCATTTTAATCATGGCCCAAATGCAAAGACAGACATAGACATGCAAGGCTAAGGAAGGGACCCGTGCATGCAGGAAGCCAGAAAATAATCTTTAACTTTGCTAGCAGCCTCTGGCGAGCCAGCTGGATTTTTGGTGAGAACAATTCCACAGGTGCAATGGTGTGAAATTATCGTTGACACTTTCAAGAGGCAAAATTGTAACAAAATCTGCTTTTCTGATTCTTTTCTGACTGGTAACCTCTAACCACCAGCGAAAGCCACTTCAGGAATTAGAGAGTGATTGTAACAGGTATCCCCAGCCCAGTAGAGACACCGAGTGAATGGATGTCCCACATTCCGCTTACCCTGGGGATGCTGGGCCACAGAATAACTTCCATATTACAAGGGAGGCAAAAGGAAAATGATGGCTGCCAACAGCATCGATTCTGCTCCAGGGCATCATGTCTCAGGGCAGATCCAAGCCGAGACGCTCCACCTCGAGAAATGCCGAGGTCACCAGCTGTGGCTCCTTGGGAACAGGCCTGTCAGGGATAGCGAGGCTTCCACACTGACTAGTTTTTAAGAAGTACCTAAAGCACAAATTCCCACACCTGCTCTAGGGAACAATGGATGCTTCAAGGGGCTAAGAGAAGGCCAGTGCGTGCCCCTCCGACTAAAGCATAGCCACTTTCACATTTTACATAGTGGGATTTTGTGTAAGATTTCATTTGATAAAATGTTTCACTGTTCAAAAAAAAAGGTTTAAAAGTCCTTGATCTCAACTTCAGACTCAATAATTGTTAATTTTTTTCTTCACTTGGACGTAAATAATACCTCCAGGTGATGAGTTTCATAGATTGATGATGCATAGACTTAAAGAGTATATCTTTGAGTCAATTTTCAATGGAAGCCTTCTGATTTACTTGAATACTGTCCAGGCCCTGAATTATGAGAGAACGTATCAGAAACACCTGCATGATCATATCTTACTTCGATGACTGTCATATCTCCCCTGACACATCTCATTCTGACTAAAACTATAACCTATGGCTTCTAATTGTTCTTCCGCAACAATTTCATATTGTTATGCTTCTGTTTCCTCTCAAGAAGATAAGCCTTGGTAAAATGCAGAGTTAGTCTCCTTCTGCAAGTCAACTCAAAAGCCTCACCAGCTTCCCTCCTCTCCTTGCTGGTCAGACTTGCTGTTTTGAATTTATTTTCCCATCCCATGCTGGATGGTGAATTAGAGATATGAGAGTAATCTTCACAATTTTTCTTGCTAAGGTTAAATCCCAAATGTCTGTATAAAGTCAGAGTGAAGCCCCATATTTTTACCTGGCAGCAGAGAAAGATAAAAGCCTTCTGTACATGCATACATCACTCTGATACTTGGATATTAGAGTCAGTCCATCACTAACCAGTTTTTACACCACATTTCACCTTCAGGTCCTAACAATGCAGCTTTTTGCACATGACGAGTAAAGTTCAATGTTGAGTCTTATTACTCTATTGAGTGATTTCATGAGAGGTGGAAAACTTGACACCTGTTTTTAGGGGAGAGTTTCATTAGTGGGAGATGAGTTTTCATTAGGAAAATGCATTTGGTTTTAAGAGTCTCATGGTCTGCCAACTGAGCTAGCCGGGCACGTTGCATTTGGTTTTAGTGAGGGACCTTTGAGCTTCCCTTGACGCTAAGTCACTTAGAGATCTATCCCCAGTCCTGGGCAAGTGTGTTCCATGCCAGCTACCATGCACCTGGGAAGAGAGTCATGTACAACTTCAACAGTGGGTCATTCTGAAGAGGAAAATGTAGTCAGACAGTGAAAGAGGGGCACCTTCTTATCACAAAGGCTCCTTTGATAGAATCAAGCACACCTCACGGTTGATGAACCCCAGGCCTCCCAGGGCCACACTCAGCACAAACCAGTGCTGATTCCTGCTCTCCTGAAGTGACTGTCTGAGAGACCTCACGAAGCTGAGAGCTTGTCCCATTCCGGTGGAGCACTCCTTGAGGGCTTTGCCAGATACAGCATTGCTCAGAGACCTCTGGCTCTGCAAGGGTCACAAAAGACCCACTTTTAATACTGCCAAGCCCCAAAGGGTACAAAAAGGCCCACAAAACTCCCAGAGACCCAGGCTCCTGACCCTGTCAGGGATGGAGCTGGCCAAGCTGTTTCCACCCACCAGGCCAGACTTAGAACAAAGTATTCAGCTAGACATGGTGTTGAGTTTTTCTGTTGGCTTCTCAGGTTGACCCACTGACCAAATATGATACCCCACCACTGCTTGGGGTTTTGCAAGTTTATAATCCATATAGAAAAAAAACATTGTTTTATAAACCTTGCCAAGACTATAGGCCTTTTAAATTCCCAAGTAAGAAGCCAAAGAAATTTATGGCAGTGTTGCTAGATGGGGAGGCCAAGTAAACTCACAATGTTGATCTTAGGTCTGTTTAAATTTCTCTTGCCTTCTGGCACTTTAAGCAGTAGTGGAAAGAAATCATTTACTCATAGGAGCATGAGACCTTTGGAAACACAGGGGCACAGGGAAGAGCATTAGCAGCGTAATTGATGGGACACATGTGGCCACGGCCTGCGGAGGGCAGGATTCCACGCCAGCACCGTAGCCGTTTCTGTTATGGGGGGCACAAAGAAACCAACAGAAACTGCATGCATTAGGTAGAATGAATTATATGGAGGCTCAATTTTCCTACCAGTGAAGTCTTGATAATTAACCAGCCCTCCCCACAAGCCCCCAACCAACCCCATAAAAGGACACACTGCTTAGAACACGGAGCAAGTCATCCTATAAGGATGATCCAGTTGGCTACAAAGTAGAAGGATGTAGCTTTTTAATGCAGGTTTCCTCTGCTCCTTTGCAGTTAGGTCTGGTTCTCTCTTGTGCTTTTCGTGTCTGTAATGACTGCAGGATTAGCAACAAGATTCACTCAATTTCCGATCCTTTTTAGGACTGTAGTTGGAGAAGAATGAGTTGAACCCTAGAGAGAAAAAT
>PVKH010021611.1:0-14292 GCA_004027955.1 Chaetophractus vellerosus | reverse complement strand
CTCCCTGCGAACAAGGCTTTGGCAACCCAGCCCGGCAGCCACTTGCAGTGCCTGTCTGTCCACTGCACAGACGACGTGGGCGACTCCAAGGCCCGTGCCTCCGTCCCCACCTGGAGGTCCCTGCACTCCGACATCTCCAACAGATTCGGGACGTTCGTGGCCGCCCTGACTTGAACCGACGAGAATCACCCCTCTCCTCACCAGGCCCTCCCTTCCTCTCTCCCTCTTCTCCCCTGCAACCCGACCCCCCCACCCCACCCCCACCTTGTTAATTTGAAAGGGCCACTATTGCTGAGTGGATGATTTGTTTTTTTTCTAGGTTGGTACCTGCTTAGTGGCATATGGACCGGAAAGGGTTAATTTAAAGGGGTGGGGGGGAACCTCAAAAATTTTTTTATTTTAAAAAAAAGAAGGCTGCCACAGTATGTTACCAGTGTTAACCCTTCTGCAGTTAGCAAACTTTTGCTTAAGCCTTTTTCCTGCTAGGTAATTCCCCATTTTTTTTTCTGTAATCTTGGCATACATTTTTTAGATGACCTCTTTCCTTATTTTATTTTCATGCTGCTGTATGTCCAAGTATTGTTATTTCATAATAAGACAAGAGTTGATTTCTTTTTTTATTCTTTTTTATTCTTCTTCCTCCCCCCCCCCCCTTTTTTCCCCCTTTTTGCTTTGTTCACTGCTTATTAAAATGGAAATCCTGGAGAACAGTAGTTCTGGAATATTGCCGGATGAAAGTCAAATTGTCATCACAATATTATATATTGACACCCAACTGTCATCAGTCAGGCAGGAGACAAACAATTAATGCCCCCCTTAGGTATTCCGCCTGGGATTTTGTTTTGTCTGCTCCCTAAGAAAATAGAGATATATATTTCCCTTCCTACAAACTCAAGCTCAGCCTTCAGCTCCGTTCTCTCTCCTGCTGGCAGCTGCCCCTCTCTGGGTTGGAGGTGAGGATGGGTCCCGCTGGCTCCGTGGGAAGCAGCCGGAATGTTCGACAGTGGTGTTTTCTCTCCTTTTCCGGGCCTCTATGCAAATGCCCAGGCTCTTTGAATTTTCACACTATACCTAGCTTTGGGGTGCCTGGGGGATGTAGGGGCAATGCCCTCCATCTTGGGGAGTTTCTGGGGGCTCCAGGTTCCTGTCCCTCACTATGGCCAGACCAACTAGGCCTTGAACACTGAAATGGGGAGAGGTTGAGTTCTGGGCCCTTGATCTCACTTGGCAGCTGACACAGGCCCAGGCATCACCAGGAAGAAGAAGGGGCCTGGGTGTGTCTCCCCCACCCCTCCCACTCTGCCCCCATCTACTTTCCCACCTGCCTCCAACCTGGGCAACCTGCAGAGCCATCCCCCTGCCTGGGAGGGGTGAGGTGTCATCTAGCACTTTTCCAGTGCTAGTAAAGGAGCCTCCAGGCTCACCCTGCAAAGCCCCCCTCCTGGGAGCCTGGGTGTATTTTTTTTTCCAGTAGTTTGTATACTCATAGACGAGGGAGAAAGGGAGTATAACCAATGGCTCTTAGTTGTTAAAACCCAGAATCCTTGACCCCCGTCCCTGTCCCCCTTTTTAAAGTATTATCGCATCCTTTGCAAACCTGGAGCCATGTCCCGTGCATCTCAGGAAGGAATAACTTCTCCCTTTGAGAAGAGATGAGGGGCTGGCCGGGCACGCAGGGCAGCAGTGGGGCTTGGGGGGAGGTTTGCCTGGGACCAGCCCAGGCCTGTGACGACAGTCACCGGGGCCCAGAGTTGGCAGAGACGGGCACCTTTGGGTGCTGCCGATGTCTGCACAGGGCTTTTATGACTTACACAGGGGATGGCGGGGGCACGTCTATACCAGGGTGGGTCAGACATGAAGTGACTGATAGCACTGTCACCAAAATCGACACCTCTGAGCAGATTTTATTTCCACTTTTGTTACGGGGCACGTCTTAACCAAATGCTCCAGGTCAAACCTTCCCCGCTGGCCCCCAGAGTCTTCAGATCTGGCTTTTTTCTTTTTTTTTTTTTCCCCTAAACCAAGTGACCTGAAGGCTTTGGACTGGCCATACAAAACTCACATTGTTTATTTCAAAGAACTTTTTCAGCAAAGGGAGAGGAGCGGCCAAAGAAACCCCGCTCCTTCTCCATCCCTCCTCCCCCTCTTTCCTTGGCTGACCCTCTTGGCTCCAGTCTACACCTGGGCCCCCTGTGGTCCTCCCCCCAGGCAGTCTGACCAGGGGCAGACCCTGGTCCCCCGCGGAGGGCAGGCAGAAGCAGGTGGCATGAATTAATCAGCGAGAAGGTGTGCTCTGACACCTTTCCTGAACCTCTGCTGCCAAACGAAAGAAAAGGGGAGGAAAATTCCCCCGCCGCCGACTGCGGGAGAATCCACCATATTCTGGGCAAAAAACTCACCGTCCCCTCTGATTCTGCAATGTACAGCTGTTTGAGAGCTTCACCATTTTGTTTTCAAACAGGAATGATTTCTCCTTAATTGCTTAAGGCCGGGGAGCAAAGTGTCCTGACTTCTGTCTCTTGACTTTCCCAGCGTTGAGTCCATCGGCATTTGGCCATCAGCTCGTGGTCCTAGCAACCTCGGAACCCCCTGAAGTTTTAAACTTTCTCGCTCCCCACGACCCCAGAATGGAACAGCTTTAAAAATAGCCTTAAGCAAAAGGATGTTATTTCATTAAATTTGGTTTAATGGAAAGAATAAAAGCAAATTGAAAACACACCCAACACATGGGACTCCAAACACTGGTAATCGGTACCGCATAACAAAGTCTTCTGGAAAGAAAACGAAAACGTTATTGCACATGTAAAATATGAGAACTTAACTCTGCTGTGTGTTAGGCAATCCTGTAATCTTTTTTGACTCTTAAAAAAAAAAATTTCATTTCTGAAATGCTTGGTTGGAAGACTGTGACAATAGCTCATGAAATTGAGTGTTATTTTTTTCTTTCTTTTTTTAAAAAATATGTAAAGTGCAGTCTTCTGTATTCATGCAAATTGTATATACCTGTATATGTTTTCCTGAGCAGCTAAATAACAATAAATATGACGTTAATGGTGATTGTGGTTGATTTTTAAGATTTTTGTCTCTGGCCGCCCCCCCCCCCCCCCGCCTTTTCCATAAGTTCCTCAAATTCCATGATGGGTAGGGGCATAAGTCATAGGTTGTGTGTGTGGGGGGGTGTGTGTTGGTGCTCTTTGAAGTTGGGGACTCTTGGGGTTTCTCAACTTGGTACTACTGACATTTTGGGTCTGATAATTCTTGATTTTGGGGGGCTGTCCTGTGCATTGTAAGATGTTGACCATCATTGCTGGCCTCTCCCCACTAGAAGCCAGTAGCACCCCCTTTCCAATCATGACAACCCAAAATGTCTCCAGACATTGCCCAGTGTCCCCTAGGTGGCAAGCTCTCCCCGGGCTGAAAACCATTGGTATCTACTTAGTGCAGGAGGCCCCAGGTGGCTGCAACATGGGGTGCTTATTCTTTTGGGTTCAGGTGCCAGCATGCCAAATTGGTCAGCTTCGGAAACCCCTGCAAGTTACGTAGCTTCTCAGCACCCCCCCCTTGCCTCATTTATGAAATGGGCCTCCTAGCTCCTGGGGTCGTTAGAGGAAACAGTTTACCCGGAGGGCTTAGCACGAAGCCCGGCATGGAGCCTGGTGTAGGTGACCTTGAGCTGGCATCCTTGTTGGATTTTCCACCTTCTCTGATCAATAGCCACAGGGCTCGGGCTAGCGGTTTAACCTCAGCCTCCCTTATCTTGTCTCTAAAATGGTGCAAATAACATCTAGCTTGAAGAGTGACGGTGAGCACCGGCCCTGCTCACCAGACTCTGTAAAGGCGCTGGCTCTGCCGTGGATTCTTCTCTGGGCAGAAGCTCTACTCTGCCACCTGCAGCCTCAGGCCCAAGGCCATTGCAGGACCTTCCCCTGGTCCCTCCCTTTGCTGCTTTACCTCTCGGTGTTTCTCAAAGTGTGGTCCACAGATTCCGGGCAGCAGAGACACCTACGGGCGCTTGTTAGCTGCAGATTTCTGGCCTCGCTCTAGACCAATGAACTCCTACTTTACGCATAGTTTTAACAGGTGCAGTTACCGTCTTTGCCAGCCCACGGGCAGGTCAGCTTGAGGAGGCAGAAGTGATGAGACCCGAGGCAGGGTCGTTCAGCATGGGGGTAAAGAGCTCACACTTTTCTACTTTTGTCTCTGTAAAGACCCTACCCCTGAGTATGCTAAAATGGAAGCTCCACGGGTTGGCATTAAAGTGGAAAAAAAAAATTGAATCGTGTCTAGCAAACGCCCCATGTCAGAAGGAAAGGACACATTTAGGATGATTGACACCTGCGTTTGCTTTGACTTTGGGTCTGAGTCCTGAGTGGAAAAACCTTTGGAGTCACTGGGTCTCCAGGAGTGGGCAGGCTACTCTCTCTGAG
The DNA here is from genome assembly GCA_004027955.1 of Chaetophractus vellerosus. Lineage (NCBI taxonomy): Eukaryota > Metazoa > Chordata > Mammalia > Cingulata > Chlamyphoridae > Chaetophractus > Chaetophractus vellerosus. The sequence continues at coordinate 9,865 of PVKH010021611.1, read as the reverse complement.
CCTCAGTTTCCACGGCAGTGGAGTGGGCCTAAGAGTGTAACTAGTCCCGCCGAGCAGTTCTGTGGGCATAGCACTGAGCTAGGTGCCAGGTGCAGAGCGGGGAGCTGACAGTGCCAGGCCCCTTCCCGCCTCTGGGTGACCCCTTCCCATTGGCATCGGTGGGGCAGGCCTCCCAGACAGTCCCGAGTTGGGAAGAGTCCTAACTACTTTCTCCTGCCTGTACTTCCTGCAATCTACCTGCCATGAAGAATGAGCATTGCAGGGATTTGCCTCCCTGGGACCATCTTAGAAACCTGGGTCTCCATCTCTCACCAGTAACCAAAGGACATGTGCAAGTGCAGGAAAATTCAAACTATTTCACTTCAAACCCACAAAGAAATTTACTGAGCTCCTACTATGTGCCAAGGATCCAAGGAATAGAGTTGCTGTGAATTGAGGACATACTGTGTGACAGGCTCTGTACTAGGCCCTTTGGAGACTAATTTTCACATTTAATTCTCACAGCAACCTTAGGAGGTGGACAGAATAATCCCATTTTGCAGATTAGGAAACAGGCTCAGGGAGATGATGTGTACAGGGGTGTGCAGTTAGAAAACAGCTTCAATCCCAGCTGCAACCGAGACATCAAGGCTCATCTTGCCCTTAAAATACTCCCAGTCTAGAAGGGGGAATAGACAAGTAAATTGACGATTAAAAGTGAGGGGAATATAGCCAATAACCCATGATGGAACAGGGATGGATATTATGCTGAGAAATCCATGAACCTTGTTTGGGAGACTTGGGGAAGTCTTCCTCGAACAGATGGGGTTTTGGAGGATGAATAGGAGTTTACCTGGTAGTTATATTGCACATATTAATTGACTCTGATCTGGCAGAAGTTTTGTTGTTTGCTTTTCTTTTTTGCCTATTCAGCTTTTAAAGTTTTCTTTATATAACACAATGACATATTTATCAGAATATAAAGTTTTAAGGATGAAGCCTCTAGATTGATCTTAATTTGGAAGAACTTAAAAGTCTCTTTAACCTTTAAAGGTCTCCCACTCAAACTGACAGTGGTATATGATCGATCATGTTCGGGACTTGGTGAAAGGAAGAAAGGTAAAAGAGTGATGGGTATTGGATTTGGGCATTTGGGAGACTTCAGATTGGAGAGGAATGGATGGATGAGTGAGTGAATGACTTTGTGCCTCAGAGGGCCCAGGAACCAAAAGGATCATGGATGGAAAGATTTGGGGAGGGGGTGAGTGGACACATGTGACGTGAGAACTTTGACACCAGAGTGCATGCTGGCTCCAGAGAGAGCCAGGTCTGGGGGTCCAGCACAAGACAGAAGTACCATCCTAACCAGATGTGCCATCTCACAGTGATGTTGAATGAATTTCGTTGTTGCATCTTCAGAGGGGGCCTCATTCTCTGCAGGAAGATTCTGGACTGAATAAGGTGGAAAATGTCCATCTGGGAAGATGTTGGTTTGGGCCTTGGTTTTTCCTTCTCTACAATGGGTGACATCAGGAAGGTCCTCCAGCGGGTGAGATGTTGGTGACCAAGGTCCCTTTGAACTTTGGCATCTATGACTCTATGACCTTAAGTCTCAAATTTTTTTTTTTTAAGGACGTACCGGGAATTGAACCTGGGACCTCATACATGCAAAACAAGAGCTCAACCACTGAGCTACACCTGCTCCCCTGAGTCCCAAGTTTCTGATCCATCCTCATCCAACTTCAACCGCAAGCTTCAGAAGCCTCATTCCAGGATCACATCGAGTTTTTCTCTCCACTTTATGAGAGAAGTTGTGGGTGCATGAAATATAGGATTCCTATTTGTTACTATACCACCAACACCTTGCAATAGTGTGGCACATTAGTTACAATTGATGAGAACACATTTTTATGCTTGTACTATTAATTAAAGTCCGTGGTTTAACTTAAGGTTCACTATGTAGTGTTGTTTCATGGATTTATTTATTTTATTCTGTTACCATATATACAATCTAACATTTCCTCCTTTAACCCAGTTCAGTTACACACTTCAGTGCTGTTAATTTCATTCACAATGTTGTGCCACCATCACCATCATCCACTACCAAAACATTTCCATCATTCAAATAGGAACCCTGAACATTTTCAGCTTTAACTTCCTTTTCCCTGTCCCCATCAGGTCCCCTGGTAACCTATATTCCAGATTCTGACTGAGTTTGCTTATTCTAATTGCTTCAGGTAAGTGAGATAATACAATATGTGTCCTTTTGTGTCTGGCTTATCTTACTCAACGTGTTGTCTTCAAGGTTCATCTATGTTGTCACATGTATCAGGACTTCATTCTTTCTTATGGCTGAATAATATTCCATTGTATGGATATACCACATTTTGTTTATCATTCCTCAGTTAATGGACACTTGGGTTGCTTCCATCTTTTGGCAACTGTGAATGATGCTTCTATGAACATCTGTTTGTAAATATCTGTTTGAGCCCCTGCTTTCAATTCTTTTGAGCATATACCTCGTAGCAGGATTGTCGGGTCACATGGTAGATCTATACTTAGCTTTTTGAGGTCCAACCAAACTGTCTTCCACAGTGGCTCTACCATTTCTCACTGCCACCAGCAATGAATGAGTGTTCCTGTTTCTCTGCACCTTCTCCAACATTTGTTTTCCTTTTTTTAAATAGCAGGCATTCTAATGAGTGTGAAGTAGTATCTCATTGTGGGTGTTTTTGTTTTTGTTTTTTTTAGGTACTGGGGCCGGGGTTTGAACCTGGTACCTCATATGTGGGGAGCCAGCACTCACCCAGTAAGCCACGTCGGCTCCCCTGAGTTGTTGTGTTTTTGCTTGTTTTTTTGTTTTGTTTTGTTTTGTTTGCTTGTCTGTAGGAGGCACTGGGAACCGAACCCAGGACCTTCCCATGTGGGAAGCAGGTGTTCAACAGCTTGAGCCACATCCGCTCCCCTCATTGTGGTTTTGATTTGCATTTCCCTGATGGCTAATGATATTGAGCATCTTGTACTTTCTGGCCATTTATGTATCTCCTTTGGAGAGATGTCTGTTCGAGTCTTTTGCCCATTTTTAATTGGGTTGTTTTTCTTTTTGTTGTTAAGTTGCAGGATTTCTTTATATATACTGGATATTAATCCTTTATCAGATATGTGGTTTCCAAATATTTTCTCCCATTGTGTAAGTTGTGTTTTTACTTTCAGGATCAAGTCCTTTGAGGAATAAAAAAGTCTTTGGCTTTGGTCCCATTTATCGCCTTGTGTTTTAAAGGTATTTAGAGAAAAGTGCCCAGTTAGAAATGGGCTTGTTCTTAGGAGAGGTTGGAGAAGAAAAGGGGGCTAAAGACAGCACCTTTATCACCAGCAGGCCTTTCAAGGGGAGTTTGGTTAGGGATTGGTGACTGGGTTGGGGCCCGGGGGTTGGTGGATGCTGACCAAGTAGGAGGATTTGGGAAGCTCTGGCCAGAGTGGGCCTCAGATTCCTAGGGTGGAGGGGGGCAGGTGTTGGGGACTGACTCACGTCACCCACCAAAGACAGGTTCAAGTCTTAGTTCCCGTTCCCGTGGGTGTGAACCCCTTTGTAAATAGGATCTTTGAATAAATTAAGGTGAGTCACGGGGGGGAGTCTTTTGTGCATTAGGATATTTGAAGAGCCTATTTAGATGAGCACAAGTTAGATCAGGGTGGGCTTTAATCCATATGACCAAAGTCCTTATAAGAAAAGGAAACTGGACATGGAAGAAGAAACCAGAAGCCAGAAGTAGGAGAAGCCAGAGAGTTTGCCATAGGACAGAGGACTGCCAGTGCCAGAACGCTACCGACTCTGCCTTGCCGACATCACACGTTTGGATTTATAGCCTCCAAAACCGTGAGAAAATAAAATGCTTGCTAAGCTAACCTACTGGGTAGTATTTGTCATAGCAGCTCTGGCAAACTAAGACAGTGCGTGGACCACGGACCCTGGTGCCATGCCTCTTTGCATCTCCGTTTCCTGGACTGTAAGTGCGAAGGATAGTCAGTCTTGACCTCTTTCATAGGGACGTTATGGGGCTCAAATGAGGGTTTCACACAATGTCTGGCCCACAGTGAGTTCTCACTCGGTGTCTATCAGCCATTTGTAGTGTCAGCGATCCTAGATTCCCATGAGCTCCTAGCATGGGCTGGGCACTGAGAATATGGAGGGGTTGATGCAGGCATACAGTAAGAGCCTACTAAATGTCTAGACCTGTACTGTCCAATACGGTCACCGCCAAGCTACACGTGGCTCTTGAGCGCTTGAATTGTGGCTGGTCCAAGTTCAGATGGCCTGTATGTGTAAAAGACCAGACTTCAAAGCCAATATGAAAAAAAAACAAGGTAAAGTATCTCATTCATTAAAGTTGCATATATTGATTCCCTGTTGAAAGGATATTTTGCAAATACCTTTAATATGGTATCAATATTAATTTCACTTATTTTTTTTTAACTTCTTAATGAGGTATATTAATTTCCTATTGCTGTAACAGATGAGCACAAACTTTGTGGCTTAAAACGCACATTTATTATTTCACAGTCTCCGTGGGCCAGGAACTTGGACCTGGCTTAACCGCGTTCTTTGTTCAGGGTCTCACTAGGTTGCAATCAAGGGGCCGGCTGGGCCGTGTTCTCACCCAGAGACCTGACTGGGGAATACTCTGCTTCCAAGCTCATTTAGGTTGTTGGCAGACTTTATCTCCTTGGGACTGAATGGGCGAGGCCCCAGCTTCTTGCTGGCTGTTGGCAAGGGGCCGCCCTCGGCTACTCGAGACGCCCACAGCTCCCTGCCATCGGGCCTCCTCCACGGGCAGCTCAGGACATGCCGTTTGCTTCTTCAAGGCCAGCACGGCAGCCTCTCACCCCAGTCTGCCAAGATGAATTTTATGTAACGTCATGTAATCATGGGAGTAGCAGCCCATCACCTTTGGCATTTAGCGTAATGTATTCGAAGGGGTGACGTCTTGTAGCCTTTGCCACATTCTGTTCGTTAGAAGCAAGTTTCGGGGTCGACCCACACTTAGGAGGGGATTATACAAGAGTATGACTCATTGGAGGTCACCTTGGGGTGTGGCCACATATGTGGTTACTAGAAAAATCTTAATTACATATGTGGCCTGCGTTTTAATTTTATTTCTATTTCTATTGGACAGCAGTGGCCTAGAGACTTTTGAATTGTGCCTTGAGGGCTACTCTGCCTTTGACCGAGGGGGAAGATCAGAACGGATAAGAGTGTGGAGCTTTGGGTAACTGCTGTGCACCCATAGGGAAGTCACTGCACCTCTCTGAGCCTCTGTCCCCTCAGCTCTAAGTTGGGGATGGCAGCACGTCCCTCTTGGAGGATGTGAGGAGGTAAGGTTTGTAAAAGCATTTCTTAACCCAATGCCTGGCACATAGTAGGTGCTCAATAAATGGTAAACATTATGACTGTTAAGTACTGATTTCAACCTGTTGAACTGACTTGCAATCTCTCCCTCTCACTGCTGTGGGGCCAAAGCACTTACCGCCTCTGTGCCTCAGTTTCCCCAGCTGTGAAATGAAGCAGTTGGACCATATGATTTCCTTAAATCACTGCCAGTGGCTGCATTCCGGGTGCCTTGGACTGGATGAAGGCAGGTAGGGGTTGTCCAGAGTGTTTTGTGGCCACTGTCCACGAAAGAGGGAAGGATGTTCTGCAACTAAAGGAGAGGAAAGCGGCAAAGGAAGTCACCTTAGCAGGCAAGGGCCCTGGGGTGCCCCAGAGTCTCATGGAGGGAATGGAGGAGGAGATGGGTGGCCCCTCTGCCCTTGGAGAGCTGGGGGAGGGGGAGAGGGGCCGAAAAGGACACACCTTCCCTTATACTTTTCTTTTTTTTTCTTTTTTCTTTAGAGAAGTTGTGAGTTTACAAAACAATTGTACATAATGTGCAGAATTCCCATATATCACCCCTCCACCAACACCTTCCATCATTGTTTCAGGTCATGAGAGAACATGCTCAGACTATTACCACTAACTACGGTCCACAGCGTACACTTGGTATATTTTTTCCATACACCCCCTATTATTAACCCCATGCATTAGTTTGTCCATTTGTTGCAGTTCAGGGGAGAACGCTCTCATATTTGTACTGTTAGCCACAGTCCCTCTTCCACCACAGGTTCACTGTGTCATACAGTCCCAAGCCTTGTGCATCCATCCAAAGTGTCCACTCAGCGGCTCCCACTTTCATCACAGAGTTGTGCTGTCATCGCCCCAGAAAACCTTTGAATGTTTTCTTTAGTCCAAAAGAAAAATCCCCTACCCCCCATTATTGACCCTGAGTGTCGATATAGTACCTTCTTTGACATTGATGCAAGAATATTAAAATATTGCTGTTAACTCTAGTCCATAAGTTACATTAATTGTGTTTTTCCCATGCATCTCCATATTCTTACCACCATGAAATGGTGACGTACATTTGTTCTAGTTCACAGAAGAACATTCTGGTATCTGGACTATTAACCACAATCCTCATCCACCTCTGGGTTCAGTGTGCTATTCAGTCCCTAGATTATTCTCTAGCTTTCTTTCAATTGACATTTACATCCTCAGACTACCCCTTTCAGCCACAATCCCATTTATAAACCAGCTGTGTTAGTTATACTCGCTATAATGTGTTACCATTAACTCTATCCATTTCCACACTTTTACAGTCAAGCTAATTGAAAATTCAACATACATTAAGCATCAGTGCCCCTTCTCAGCCCTCATCTTATCTCCTAGTAACCTATACTCTAGTTTTTAACTCCGTGTGTTTATTCTCTGTTTTTAGGTCATATTAGAGAGACTATACAATATTTGTCCTTTTGTGCCTTGCTTATTTCACTCAGCATAATGTCCTCAAGGTTCACCCTTCTTGTCATATATGTCCCAATTTCATTTCTTCTTACAGCAGCATAGTATTCCATCATATGTATATACCACATTTTGTTTATCCATTCATTGGTTGATGGACACTTGGGTTATTTCCATCTTTTGGCAATTATTAATAACGCTGTTATGAACATCGGTGTGCAAATGTCTGTCGCATCCCTCTTTCTTTTTAAAAAGATTAGAAAAGGATCCCAAGTCCAAAGTGAACCTTAGGTTGCCATAGCTGACAAGAAGATCAGGCTGGAGGATTCCACTCTAGGGCACTTCAGTCAAGTTGTAGAGGACATAGACCAGGCTGACCTGACCTGGAAGTGATTGGGGTGAGTACCAAATTCTGCAATTATGACACGGTATCATGGGATGGGAGAAAGACCCTAATGCTGCAATTATAATGGCCCGATGAGGTGCCCCAAGAGCCTTGGAAGATGTTTTTATTTAACCTAGTGTCACCTCCCTTTACTCCATTTTAAAAATTGAGGTGTAATTTATGTCCGATGAAATGCACAAATCTAAAGTGTAGAATTTGATCTGCCTTCACCAATATGTACACCTGTGTAACCCAAATCCCTATCACGATATAGAGCACGACCAGCTCCCCAGAAAATTCCCTACCGCCCCTTCCTAGTCAACCCCTCTAGCCCCAAAGCCACCACTGATCTGATTTCTATCACCGTTGATTAGTTTTCTCCTGTTCTCGAATCTTGAATGTCTTGTAAATGGAATCACACAGCATGCATTCTTCTCCATCCGGCTTCTTTCACCCTGTGTGATGCTTTCGAGATTGCCTGAATCAGTAGTTCATTCCATCTTATTGCTGAGTAGTATTTCACTGTGCGGATATACCACAGTCTGATTGTCCATTCCCCTGTTGATGTGCATTTGAGTTGTTTTCAGTTTGGGGCTTCTAGGAATAACGTTATTGCGAACATTTATGTGCAAGCTTTTGTGTGGACTCATGCTTTCATTTCTCTAGGAGTGGAATGGCTGGGTCCTATGAGAGGTTTATATCTCACTACTGTCACAGTTTGCTGTTATTGATGAATTCCAAAAAGAAATACTGATTATGTCTGTAAACTGGTCTGTTCCTCTGGCCTAGTGATGCCCTTAGATTGTATTGAATTCAGAGATTTCACTTTTACTTGATTCAATTATGCCTAGGGCTTTGATTGGGCCATGTCAATAGGACATTGAGTCCCTGCCCCCTTGGTGGGTGAGGACTCACAGAGAAAACGACAAGGCAGAGGAGACAGAATTTTGATCCTGGAGCCTGGGAAGTAAGCAACAGGAGAAGAACACAGAGGAATAGAGACGGCTCCATTAGACGTGGCAGAGGCCCTGGGAGGAGAGCCTGATAGTCTACAGCTGACCTTGTGGAGTGACCAGAGCAGCGGAGCCTGGAGAGGGTCAAGCCCCGGGAGAGAGACGAGACTTATCCCAGCCCACAACTGATACTGGAAGAAGCTGGGACCATGGAGCCTTAAGAGGAAGAGGAAGGCTGAACCCTTGCAGATGTCGGCAGCTGCTTTGCTCCAACACGTGGCAACAGACTTTGGTGAGGGGAGTCACTTACACTTTATGGCCTGGTAACTTTAAACCTCTACCCCAAATAAATACCCTTTATAAAAGCCAAAAGATTTCTGGTGTTTTGCATCAGCACCCCTTTGGCTGACTAATACAACTGCTTAAGAAACTGTCAAGCTGTTTTCCAAAGTGGTTGTACCACTTTGCATTTGCAACAGCAGAGTGTGTGAATTCCAGTTCCTTCACATCCCCGTCAACACTTGGTATTGTCTGCCTTTTAATTCTAGCCATTCTCGTGCATGTGCAGTGATATCTCATTGTGGTTTTAATTTCCATTTCCCTAATGATGTCGGGTATCTTTTCGTGTGCCAATTTGCCATCTGTATATATTCTTTGGTGAAAAGTCTGTTCAAACCTTTCACTCAAATTTTTATTATGTTGTTTGTCTTTTTTTTATTGACAAATATGACAGATTAGTGTTGCAAATATTTTCTCCTTGTCTGTGGCTTTTCTTCACGGTGCCTTTTGAAGGGCCAAGGTTTTTAAAATTTTGTGAAGTCCATTGTACCAAGTTTTTTTAATGCTACATGCTGTCCGTTTCCTCTCTAAGGTCATGCTTCCTCCTGGCAGCTTTATGGTTTTAACTTTTAAGTTTAGCTCTCTGATACATTTTGTGTGTTTTTTAAAAATGGCTGTATATTTGTTATTTTTTTAAAGCAGTTTTATTCATGTACCATATAATCCATCCAAAACATACAATCAATGGCTCTCACTATAATCACAGAGTTGTGCATTCATCACCACAATCAATTTAGAACATTTTCATTTCTCCAAACAAAAAAAAAGAAAAGAAAAAAAGAAACCAAAAGCCAATACCCCATATACCTCCCCCATTATTTGGTGTGGTACCTTTGTTACAATTGATGAAAGAATATTAAAATATTACCATTAACTCTAGCCCATAGGTTGCATCAGGTGTACTTCTCCGATACATTTTGATTTGCATTCATATATAGTATGAGGCCAGGGTAAGAGTCCTCAGTTCCCGTATATTCAGGATTCATGGTGAAGTGATTTCCTTTTCCCTTTGGGATTGCTTTGGCATCCGTACTAGTTTCCTGGGGCTGCTTTAACAAATTGCCAAAATCGTGTGGCTTAAAACAACAGAACTGTATCGCGTCACAGTTCTGGAAGCCAGAAGTCTGAATGGAGACACCGGCTGGGCCACGGTCTCGCTGAAAGCTCTAGGGGAGGAATCCTTCTTTGCCTCTTCCCAGCTTCTGGTGATGGCTAGTAATCCCTGGTGCTCCGAGGTTCGTGGCTGTGTAACTCTTCTATTCCTTGTGGCTTGCGGCTGCGTAACTCCAGTTTCCCCCTCTGCCTTCCCAGGAACAGGCTTTCACCCCCTGATCCTGGGTCTCTGCTCCTCTTATAACAGGAGTACATAACCAG